>OX155967.1:32236428-32428511 GCA_944548615.1 Micropterix aruncella
AACCCTAGTTGTGATTGACGGACAAAAACTGTTGTCGTCTATTGACCCGTTTTCATTGTCTCCAGTTCAAATGGATCACAATATCAATCGAGCATTCAAAAGTTATAAAAAACTTGGGTTTACTTATCGACCATGCTCTTTCATGGCAGGTACAAACAACTGGTATCAGTAATCGCATTCATTATGGCTTTCAGGGCCTGCGAAGATTACAAGAATTTCTAGCGGCTTATGTAAAGCAGACCTTAGGGCAAAAACTGCCTATCCTCGATGCATACCTCGATTCAAACGACTCAAACCTCGTCAAGTTAAAGTGCTTAGAATTTACGGAAATGCGATGAATTTCTAGGCTTGCGGAATAGCATGCAATAGCTGCAGATTAAACATCTCAGAAATTTACATATTCTATCCATATTTCACAATGTGGTGAATAATTCTACCTCTTTTTCTTATCTGAAAGATAAAGTAATCATTTAAAATGGAGGGCATGTGGCACAAAAATGGTACGTTAAGAACGTGGAGGGTCATGGCGAACCTGTATTTTATTTAAGTATTTATTGGTATGCAATAAAAACGACGGGAATGAAACTTACGAAACGAATACGTTACTAAATAAATATATAAAAAAATACCAATATGCGAAAACAACTTTAGGTATTATATTAAACTTACAAATATAAAATCGAAGACTATCGCGGTTGTTTGACATTATAAATAGGATAGAAAACGAATTTACCGCGTGAAATTTGTAGGACCCGACGTTTCGGTGACGTTGCAGCCGCCGTTGTCTAGGGTAGACTGAAGAGCTGTCAGTCCGTTGTTTTGCGGGTAGGCCGCAAACCGCTGCCGCCACTGCGTAGGTTATAACGGTGGTGGGGGGCCGGGCTCGGAGCGCGGGAATTTTGAAAATCCGTCTTGCACACAACACTCACTGTATCCTGTTTTACGTCTTTGCATTCGGCGTTCGGCGGCGGGAACATTTTAAGAAGAGCTCGGAACTACGTGGAACCCTCTTCTTAAAATCTACGTGGAACCCTCTTCTTAAAATGTTCCCGCCGCCGAACGCCGAATGCAAAGACGTAAAACAGGATACAGTGAGTGTTGTGTGCAAGACGGATTTTCAAAATTCCCGCGCTCCGAGCCCGGCCCCCCACCACCGTTATAACCTACGCAGTGGCGGCAGCGGTTTGCGGCCTACCCGCAAAACAACGGACTGACAGCTCTTCAGTCTACCCTAGACAACGGCGGCTGCAACGTCACCGAAACGTCGGGTCCTACAAATTTCACGCGGTAAATTCGTTTTCTATCCTATTTATAACTTACAAATAGTTTTAAAAATAATCTACTTAAGCAGGACTTTCCCTTACATAAAAAAAACAACAAAAACAAGCCATAAAACCACTTTTTTAAGCTCTGTATCAGAGCTTAAAAAATGAGATCAATCATTTCTAATGACTAATTTACTTTTTCAGTCTCTTAACTCGATGATCAATAGATCATCTCTCGCCGTAGCAAACGGTTGACAGAATGGAACAATGTGTTCCTGACTTAATGTACGAATGACGCTTTTCGCAAAAATTCATATATATTCATCATAATCATACATATTCAGAATTGCATAGAACACTGTCAGAGGCCATTAAAAAAATGTTCCTTGAAAAATGGCACAAAATTGCTACGTTGTGGTTGTGGAAGGGTCATATATACCCTTTATGCGTTCGCGCTCTTCTGTGTGGGGTCCCACGGCCCGTTAGCTGCCAGGTCGCGCCAAACTTTGCCATGCTTATCGAGGGTTGGCGCGGCTGGAGCCGGGCGTCCCCACGGCGCGGCGCCCGCAGCGCGCGGCGTGTCAGCCAGAGGCGGAATATCTTTGTGCCCTCCATCATGTGCCCGCAAATACGTACGGCCATAAATTAAATGAATGGTGAATGAAAAGGGGATGAATGAAGGAGAACGACGCACGTGCCCAAGGCCGTCGTTGGGACGGCCGCCCTTTCGCCGCCCTTTGAACTCCCGATGGATCGGACAACCAGCCACACACCAGCGCGCGCAAGCGCGATGGTTCCCACGACCTGTAGGCTTGGCGGGGCGTAGTTTGGCCTGTGGAACGCGGTTCGGAGCCGCGTTCCGCGCAGGCGGCGGCCGACTGATTGGTAGCTCGCAGAGGAAAGGAAAATTCAATAGCTACAGCTACTGAGAAGTTCGCCAGCGTACGACAGCTGTACAAAATACTGTACACAAAACAAAATGAGCAGGGTCAAATTGACCCCGCCATATCCTCGCCGGGTTAAGCTTTTAACTGCTTCCCCTCTCCAAATAAAACGTTTGAAGTAAAGAAAAATCGAGAGTTTTATTAAAAGAATATTGGCATCCACACATGCTTTCTATAAATTGGATGAGTAATATAAATGTGCTGAATCTTTTGTAATCTAGATATCTATATAGTCATATCTATATGTAGTCTTTAAATCATTTTCACACACATTCATTGGAAAGGAAGGTGTTCCAGAAATAGCTCATTTTCTAATAAATTATTGCACAAAATCATGCTTGCATATGAGATTGTCTCTAGGAAGTGGCTATGATAATTATTAAAATATTTTATTTAAGGTGAGCCATGAAGACCCTGCAATGGCCTGGATCAGTGCACCAGTTTTCGACAGGGAGACGAATATGCTGGAGAATGTATTACCAGGAGTATATAAGTTACTGGAGAAGTATAACTTAAAGACGACGCTAGGATGCAGGTTTTTATTTATTTTATTATATTTTAATTTGTCTGTAATATTGATAATACGGTATACGATCTGTTGTCATTCGCAAGGATCTAGGGAGCTGTAAGGAAGGTTTCGTCATTTGTGATAAGAGAATTGCCAACCTACTTTATACCGATTTTAATATGCAAAATATTTACGATCAAATATTTAATATAAATATTTTAATTTTATCGATTGTAAATAATATAAAATATTAAATAAAATAAAATATATTTTATAATAAAATATAATACATTTTATTGATTGTGAATAATAATTATTTGCAATCAATAAAATATTTAAAATATTTACAATTTTATTTTTAGTGTTTTACACAATAATTCGTTGACATATTTGTAGTATTCTAATGGTTTAGTTATCTTATTCATTTATATAAAGTTATGCTATTTATACATTTCGGTTGATTAGTTTCCTAATTTATACGCATAGTTAGATTTCTAAAATTCTAACTATAACTTTGTCACATGTAGTTCTATTTTCTACCTGTATATTTTGAAGGAAATATTTTAGATAGATTTAATTTCTGAACTAATTTTCTAGGATGATGGTTAGTAAGTCAGTTCACATCAAAATTAGAAGAATTCGGTTTTTGCATTTTTCGTTTTTTACCTACACAAGGAAGAGCGTTGTGAAACCGTTGGCGACGACTATAAAAAAGCGCAGAAATTATTATTGAGAGTAATACTCAGGAAAAACCGGCGTCATCCATCTGCCTTGTTATTTTCCCAATCCCATGTGCTATCAGCTAAACAGTTATTCATTAAGCAAACGCTTCTTGCATTCTACAAATATAGAGATGACCACGCTCGAACTCAAAACAATCTCAACACAAGAATGTCCGCGAGTATCAATAATATAATTCCGTCAGCCAGGACAACATTTGCCAAGAGACATATATTCTACATAGCCCCAAAATTATATAATTCCCTAAGTGAAGATATGAAAAATTATTCTAACATAAAAATATTTAAAGCAAACCTTAATAGATGGCTACTTAACGAGGGATATTTAAAATCTGATCAACTTCTTCGCAACGCGCGACAATTTATTTAGTATCACTTATCTATTATTTTTAATTAAATTTTATTAAAGTTGAACTATAAATGTATTTATTTATTACATAGCTATATATTTTATAAAATTGGTATATTTATATATACAGGTGGTGGGTCTAAAAAATGTATTGTTAAAAGAAAACATTTAATTTATTAAAATTGCATAAAAATATGCACATTTAGGGACGGGCCAAATTATCGCCTAGTTAGATGTGCTATTGGCAGGAAAGGTCATGTAAGATGTGTTAAACCTCCCTATATAATTTATTAAATAATTTATATAATTATTATGAGAAGCAACCGTTACATGATCAATGAACTGTATACCTAATCATAAGTATCTCAATAAATAAAAATACGTGTGGCACTCGGGAACTGCCGCGGTAAAGCTATTGCATAGCATTTTTAACAACTTATGCAATTATAATTATTTATTTATTTTATTTTTTCTGATATCAGATAACTGCGCTCTATCGGAAAACGTTGAAATTATTCCGAATCATTTGCGGCTGCGAAATCAAATGATTCGGAATAATTTAAACGTCTTTTGATAGAGCGCCGCGCACGAATTTTTTATTCGATAAAGCAAAAAAAAACGGATATTATTCGAAAAAACTACTATTCGAAAAAATTCGTAGATAAAAAGATAGATATTTAAATTATCTTTAAAATGGTGCAGGTTTCATAATAATACGCCAGATAGTATTTGCGTAGTAGTCGTTTTTGTGTTCGATTAGACCTAATTTCACAAATTGATTACACTATGTAATATAAACAAAATCTAAAATATTCAAAGTGAAGAATATTAGGAAAATGATCTTGTCTAACATATATTTTTTTCGAATCGTGAGCAGTACTCGTTTAGACGTAATTATCAGTTTAAAATCATTAATTTTCGTTAGGAAATTTCTTCATTCGGTCGCCGCGCTGGCCTAGGCCCGCGATAAAAGCTATGCAATAGCTTAATAAAATAAATACATGTCACGCATCGGTCTATGGCGGTCTACTGTGCCGTGCAATATAATGGCACGGACATGCTGACGCCATGCGTTCGATTATGAATCAACCTGACCATTTGTTTCGAGTGCTTTATTGCATCCGTTGTCTACTGAATAATTTTCAGCTTTTCCAAAACACTTTAGGGGTACTAATTGAAATTACATCTTTACTGACACGCCAGCACCAGGTGTCCCGGAATCTGGCCTCTTAACTGTAGTCCGGCATTCTATGGCCAAAATACTGTCTGATCTGAAAGTATCAGTTTTCCAAAAGTCTTGCTCTTTTTTGTTGCTGGCTCTCCGACTGTTCGTCGCGAGGTCCTTTGACTCGTGCTCAAAAAACCGCTCCCAACCGAGCGTCGAGACGAGGCGCGAGGCGAGACGCGGGTGCCCGTTCACACTCTCGTCTCGCGCTTCGTCCCGCGCCTCGCCTCGCGCCTCGAGCGAGAGTGTAAATCAGATATAACAACGCATCTGATCTTGCAAGTCAGCCGTTGGCACTAGGCTTTGTTGAAGATCAACGCCGGTCTCATCGAGCCACTCCGTGTCATCATTTTCGTTGCATTGTTTTAAGGTAAAACATACACGGCAACGATTTATGCACGTATTCGGCGCCAAAATCACAGACTTACTGACGACTGGCGAGCCGATCCGGGCTGTTGTCGCGGCGAGCGGAGAAATCGCTTCCTGGCAACGGCGAGTCAAGATCACGCGCCGTTTTTCGGTTTAGAAATCGCGCGTTCAACAAAAAAATAAATGCACGTGATATCTCACTACACCCCCCTTCTTTCCCCTTGTGATATTTCATGATTTTTTCCGAACCCTTCTCCCCCCTTTTATCGTCCATTAATCCTCACGTGATTAATGGACGATCCCTAAGGCGTTGGCTTCTTACAGGCATGTGGCGGAACTTGACGGTGGATTGCTTTTGTACTAAGTCCTCTGTGTTCACCTCACGGGAGAAAAAGCGATAAATTTCGTTAAAACTTCCTGAGGTGACGGGTTCGCCCGTTGTAGTCGACATCTCTAGTTGTAACTAGTATACTAATATTATAAAGAGGTAAAGCTTGTGAGGTTGTAGGAAATAATCTCTGGATCTACTAAACCGATTTTGAAAATTCTTTTACCAATAGAAAGCCACGTTATTTGTGAGTGTCATAGGTATATATTAATCCGAAAAATCAAAAGACTTTTTTGTGGTAGTCGGATTTGCAAAGTAAGTCGGAGAAAAAACGGTCGAATGAAAATGTTTCTTACGAACGCTGCCTTAACAATGAGAGACATGATTGATAATGCCTACAAAAAAGTCAGTGACAGCATATGTCTAACTTTTATATTTAAGTCACAAAAATTATTTTGAAGCTTAAAAGCTTTTTGAAGCTTTTAAAGCAAGGTTATTGCTGTTGAACCGTCTATAAAGCTTGGATAAAATATCGTTTGACTTTGACTGCAATTCGAGTTTATCCTTACCCACAACTACTAGGCTTGTTTCGTCTGCAAACATTGTTACGTCTATTTCTTTGAAATTTATTGGCAAGTCGTTGACGTACGCTAAAAATAAAATTGGGCCCAAAATAGAACCCTGGGGAACGCCGAGGCTATTTACTATAGGGGCTGAATAGTTTTTTCGTACGGTGCCATTATGACGATGTTTAATTTCGACGACCTTCGTCCTATCTTTCAAGTAAGACTGAAACCACTGTAAAGAATTTCCTCTGACACCATAATGATCGAGTTTGCTCAATAAAATATCATGATTTACGCAATTGAATGCTTTAGATAAATCGCAAAAAATTATTAACGTTAACCATTTATCTATTTGTGAGCGGGTTACACATGATACAAATTCCCCAATCGCTTTATTTGTAGACATATGTTTCCTAAATCTGAATTGCCTATCACTAAGAATACGATAAGCCTCGAAATAATCTATAAGCCTTATTTTTATAACGCTTTCTATTATTTTTGAAAAAGAAGATAGACTTGAAATCGGTCTATAATTACCACTTTTAGTTTTCGAGCCTTTTTTATGTTGTGGAATTATTATTGCCAGTTTTAATTCTTTAGGAAATATTCCGCTCTCTATGTAGGCATTGATAGCTTGAGTTAGAGGAATTTTTATATATTCGAGAGCTCTTTTGATTATGAACAGTGGAATCTCATCCAATCCCGCAGAATTTGTGTTTTTGAATTTATGAACTATTTTTTCAATTTCCCCACTAGTCGTGGGTTTCATGAACAGTGAATTTGTAATCTTTCTTGCATTATTTAAATATAATTTATATTCGTATTTGTTATTTTGAGGCACCTTTACTTTCGAGGAATTTATAAAATTGCTACAAGGTTCGGGTTATCTATTATTAAATTATCTCCCGAGAGTATTTCAATATTACTTCTGGGTTCGTTTGTTCTGTTGGTATTTAATGTTACAACGTTCCAAATTGCTTTACTTTTATTCTTTTGCGTCTCTATATATTTTTTTGTCGCTAATCGCCGACCAATCTTTATCACCTTTTTTAATCTGTTATTATATTATCTACAATGATGTCTTAGACTTTGATCGTGGTTATTCTGTTTTAAAGTAACATATAATTTCCTTTTATTTTTGCAAGAAACTTTTATTCTTTTTGTAATCCAGTTTATTTTGAAATTTGATTTGATTTTGACATTTTTACAAGGAAATGATTTGTTAAAGATTTCTGTTGTAATTGCTAAAAATATAGAAAACCATCTAGATTTATCGGTTTCTTGATTGTAAATATATTTCCAATTAATTTTAGATAATCTGTAGTTGAATTCTTCTTGTGATTTATTTGAAAATACTCTTTTAAGAGATTTCAAACTGGTTACTTCAATTAAGTTTGGATTTACATTTTTGATAGCCAGAGATATTGCTTCATGATCAGAGATACCTAGTGGGAGTAGGTACTCTACTTTCAAATATGAATTTTGGTAAGTTTGTAAATATATTGTCGATGAGGGTGTTAGAAGTGATAGAAATAAATCATAGCACTCAGTACTAACCGAACCACACTCATAATTTCATCACAAGTAAAAAGTTTTACCGCCCAACAAAGTGGGCACGGATCAGCTAGTAAATAAATAAATAAATAAATCCACTTCGTTCACTGCCCGAAGTCGTTGCCACGATTCCAGACTCCGAGAATGCCATGTTCCAGCAGTGTTATTTTGCGTGGTTTAGTCGAATCCTTTCCTTTCCTGTCTTCCAGGTCAGCACATTTCACTAGGCGCTGATCCCTGTGTTGTTTGGTTATTTACAAGTCAAAATAGTCCAAAAAATGTAGATTAGCTACAATATTAATTTCACTTATTGTTTCCAGGTGTTTAAACACAATTACCGAAGGAAGTCCTCTTGTCCTGGCTATGGAAGACCTGGCAGTTCAAGGATACCGGTTGGCCAGTAGACAAAAAGGTCTGGATTACAACCACGTCAAGTTGGTTTTAAGCAAGCTGGCTAAATTGCACGCTGGTTCGAAGATCACTTTCGAATTAATGGTAAATATCATTTCAACAAAACAAAAATCGATTCCATTTTTTTTATAAGCCATGTCATGGTGAAATTTAAAAGGAGCTATTTTATTTCTTTATTTTATTTTATTTTATTTTATATGGTTAACAAACAGCGTTTATACATAACAAATACAAGATATAACAATAGAACTATGACTAATTATATGTTAACACTATCTATCTATAATGTGTACAGTACATATCTCCGTTATTATACCTTATTTATATATACATTTTTTATCCGTGATTTAATAATATTATAGAAAAAGAAATAGAACAAAAAACAAGTTAAAATGAAAATTTACATTGAGATTATTAACAATATTAATTATTTATTTTGTACCAAAAATATATTTTAAAAAACAAAAAATTACAATAAAGCTATTCATGTAAACTGTTCAAGCGATTAATAGTCATTATATGAAATACGGGGGACAAAGGACTGATAAGATTTTTTAATGGTTTCCTTAAAGTGACTTTTAACTGATGAAAAAATATCAACGTACCCGAAACTATCGTTATAAGTTATCATAGCTCTGTTTATTAGGGAGTGCTTCGTGTAATTAGAGTTATATCTCTTTATATAAAACAGATTCGGGTTCCGAGTAATGCGAGGAGGAGCCAGAATGGATATCTTTTCGACCAGATACGCACTGTCAAAAATATTATTTATTACGTTGTAGAGAAACATCATATCGCAAGTTGTACGCCTATATTCAAGACTATCGAGTTTAAAAAGAGCTAATCTGTCCTTGTACGATTCAGCAGATTTATTTTCCCTAAAGCATAAGCGCCTTAAGGATTTTTTTGAATACGCTCGATTTGTTGCTTGTACAAATTGTATTGCATGGGGGGACCAAATACAAGATGCAAATTCAAGTATACTACGTACATAGGCTTCGTATATTACTAACAAGGTGGATATCTCGGAAAAGGGCTTGCACGCCCGTAGATTGAATAATAATTAAATGCGTATTCAAAATTTCTGGTATGTGCTGTTGACCGTTGAGTGTTTCCCGTTGGTATCCAACCCTGCGTACCGCAGTCCTATCTTGGTGAAACTTAGACGGGCTGTCGTAATTGATTGCTTATACAAAATTTCGTGGCTGTGCTGTTTACCGTTGAGGAATCACCTCGTCAGGAGTCAACCCTGGTGCACAGTGGTTAGGTCGCCTGATTACATTACATTACATTTACATTACATTTTCATCGTGTCCAATTGACGGCTAAAGACCGCTCTTGGACGTGTCAAAATAATTGGGTTAGGTAGTAAGTCTCATTACTACTCTTTACTGAACATACATAGGTAGTCAAGAATTAACTACTAGATTGTCAAACTATAAATATAAATAATCAAAATAGAAGTCTATTATTTGAAGTAGTTAGTAATTCGAAAAGATACGTAGTAAAATTATTCATCGTAATATTCAAATTGACAGTAAAATGTTAAATAATCAAATTTAATCTACGTTATGCATTTTAAACTAAAAGTAAAGATATAAGACCATATAAAATAATCAGACAATACGGCTCTACTTTTTTAAGTAATTTAAATGGGCATAATATTTGAAAAATCATGGCCCTCAAATTCGGCCAGATTATAGAAAGGGTGGCCTATCAGCATCTCCTTGATGTTTTTTTTGAATTTTCCTCCAGCTGTTTAAATTGTGTAGGGAGTAGATTATAGAATTTAATGCTAAGGTACAAGTAGCTTTTCTGTACTTTTGCCAGTCGTATTCGGGGTACGCATAAAAGGGAGCTACCGCGGGTATGATGCTAGTGAATGTCTGCATTAATTGGTGTTTCTGCTAGGTGCTGTCTAGCATACATTAAACACTGGTATATGAACGCCGAATACATAGTCATTAACCTTGCCTTGCTGAAATATTCTTTGCATGAGGTCCTAGTCGTTACGTGATACATGCTGCGCAGTGCTGATCTTGCATTGTAAGGTTCCGAGTTCGATTCCCGGCTGGGTTACCATTTTCCGTTGTGATAAAATTAACGGAATTGCATTTCATTTGTGTCGATCGAATGCAATGCTACACACACACACACATATAAACACTTCATGTTGGTTGGTTGGAAGAGATTGTCGTATGACAACAAACCCGCCCATTGTGAAGTTTCAAAATAAAGAGTATAAACAATCAAACAAACGGAACCTTGTGTGCCGCAGCCATGTCATGATGAAACTTAGAACGGGCTATCATAACTGAATGCGTATACAAAATTCCGTGCCTGTGCTGTTGACCGTTGAGGTGTCCCCTCATCGGGGTGTTTACCATAAAAAATGCATTGTCATCGGAACTGAACCAACATGTAAAATTTCTAATTCATATGATAATATTTGAGGAGTTCCCTCAATTCCTTATGGAATCCATCACTAGAATAGGATTTTGATAAAAATGTGACTAATCTGGAAGTATAATATCCTTTTAAATGAAAACAGATTTTTTCAAATCGGTTTATAAAAGACGGAGTTCTGAGGTAATAAACATTAAAAAAATACAACCGAATTGATAATAAGGTAGATTTTAATAAATTAGACTAATTAGACAGTAGAAATATCACTTTCAGGTAAATAGAACTTTTGAAAGATACTTTTGAGTGATCTTAAGTTATTTTATTATTGTAATCTATTTTTTACTTTATAAAAAACTATTTATTTGATAATTTATTCTATCATAATTAAAAAAACTAAATCGACTATATTAGACGACGCGCGAAGCCGAAATCGTCATGCGTAATTGGCCACTGACAACGGTGTGACGTATTCCCTTGTCGCCGCGGTATACCTATACATCTTTATGTATATATCGAAAGCGCGCGGGCGCGTGGCATTGCAAAAATATCTAAATTTTTAGTCGCGTAAACTCGAAAGGGAGCCTTAAGAAATAATTGTACCAAGTATGATCTCAAATAATGTACCTAATTGTACATAAAATGCAGGATTCCCATACAAAATGTATTTATTTATTTATTTATTTATTTTAAGGAAAACCAACAGCCATATAAAATATTAAATAACAACTTAAATAATAAATGATAGCCAATAACAGGTTCTCACATATAGAAACAGTTTGGAGAATATGGAATTGCCAGCAAAAACGCTTGGCAGGGTCCGGTACTATAAATCTACAAAACGCAAATAAAAATTAAACAAAAAGGGACAAGAAGGCAAAAAAACACAATCGAGAAATCGAATACAAAAAAAATTAATAACAATAAAGAAAAGCAGAAGAGTAGGTACTAAAAGAAATTGTTGCTGAGGATACGTCTCGCTGATACAACACTAGTGCTAAATAGATCGATATCAACGTCGCCGCAAATCAGTTTATTGAGGTTGTTACTCGCACGCCACATATAGGTGTTTTGCATGTAATTAGATGTAACAACAGGTAGCCGAATTGGGATGGTGTGTCTCATGGATTTAACCGGGGCATTAAAAGATAGGTATGATAAAAGTTCGGTACAATCTAAAGAACCTTGGGCAATTTTTTGCAAAAAAGTGAGGTTGATGTAGCACTAAATGCCCAGCCAGATTGTCAATTGTCAGATGAGTTGATTATTTTCATATTAATTATAGATAATTGGTAAAAAATGTAGTTAAATTGTGGATACAAATGTTGTAACAAATGTTTACCATATTTTTATAGAGAACTTCATAAGCTTAATTTTTGCATGAAGCATAATTCCGATATCGCTAACAGTTAGAGAGCTATAAGCGAAAAAGTGAATCGGAGCGCCATTTTTCATGATGGCGGATCGAGCGCAACAGTTAGAGTAGCGGAATTTTAGTATGTTTAACAGTACGCCTAAACATCTATGCCAAGTTTTAAACTATTGGGTCATTACTTGATGAAGTTGCTGTTCTATAAAGGATTTTAAAGCCAAAAACTTTGTATAAAAACATATTTTAATTAATATTGACCCTTATTATCTATGCAGATTTGCCATTTTAATGGAAGTTGCTTAATTCCTCTGCTGTAAAAATCTCGTGGACAATGGATTTTTTGAAGGCGATTTTCATCGACTCTTCAAAGTTGGTTTTTTTCCCTTGTAAAAAGTTATCTAAATACGAAACAAATATGGAACGCTATTGAAGCAAGGACTGGCAAGTACTGTAGGTGACCAAAAGTCTCCAGTCGTAATTTCTGTAACTTTGCAACTGTTTGCAGTGAAATCTGTGGTTATACGTTGTCATGCAGAAGCAGTGGTGATGTGCGATTGGCCAGGCTTGGTTATTTAATCACGAGCGTCTCCATCATTGTTTGCAGTTCTTAACATTTACACATTTACGGTAATTGTATAGCCGGATTGCAAGAAGCTGTAATAGAAAACACCGGCGCAGTATCTCATACTTCAAAATAATAGTGTAGCGTCCGTAGCCACGTTGACACCGGCTCTAGAAGTCGTTACCGAAGTTAAGCAGCATTGGGCGCGTACAATACTTGGATGGGTGACCGCCTGAGTGTTTGACTGCTCGATGCTATAAATGGTGCTAATAGGCAACAAGGCGGGCTCCACAAAAAGGCATATGCCATGTGGTTAAAAAATGCAAATTTTCAAATTTACCATGATTGAGAAAACACCAACGAAAATATTTTAGCAAAAGAAAACGACGAAAAGACCAACAAATAGCTGATTCTTAAAAAAGAATGACATGGCCTTGAATTAAAATTTATTTGAATTTGAAATTAAAACTCAAACCCAAGTTATCCAAGTTCAAAGTGGCCAGTGAGAAGAAATAGCAATTACATATGTACATAGGTAAGGACCTAATATACCAGTTATTTCCGTGAATCGTCGAAATGTGTTCCTATTTGACTGGGCTAGTAGTAATACTACTGCAAACCTCAGGTGCAGCGTCTGTCTCTCTGTCCGTGTCTGGCTGTCTGGCATTAACTCTAGAACCAATCGACTGATTTCGATCAGGTTTTTTTTCTATATTTCTATATATATTTCTATTACTTTTTTTCTATATGTATTTATAAGCTAGCCTTTTTCCATCGTATATATGCATAACTAAATTTAATACAAAATTTATACACAATTTAATGTTCAGATTTTATTTAATTTATATAAGCAATGCAAATATTAAAAATAACAGTAAACAATTTCAGCGTAGGAATTATGCATAGAAATACTTACAAACGAATACAGCTATGGGATAGCGTACGTTGCCAGACAGCACCTAACAGAAACCGCAACTAGAGCGGACATTCACTCTCACCATACACGCGGTAATTTCATTTTATGCGTGCTCCGAACAAGACTAGCAAAAGTACAGAAGATCTACTTATACCTTAGCATTAAATTCTACAATTTACTCCCTACCACTATCAAACAACTGGAGGACAAACAATTTAAAAAAAACATCAAGGAGATGCTGATAGGCCACCCTTTCTATAACCTGACCGAATTCGAGGGCCATAACTTTGCAAATATTGTACCAATTTGTATGATAATTATATATGTACTTTTAGTATTTAAATGTAAGATTTAGCTTTAGTTTGACTATTTAACAATTTACTTACTGCTTTTAATGTTACTATGTACAGTTTTAAGAACGTATATATTCGATTTATTGACTATTTCAATTGTTAGGCTTCTGCTTTGATTATTCAACTTTTTAACTGATTATTTTAATTATTGTGTGTTTAGTAGGTAGCCATTAGAATTGTTGATTATTTTATTAAATAAGCCTTTAATTTGTTTTGTAGTACGATTCTATGACGAATAACTTTTAGTAGGTTCCAAAGTTTCTGAGATACTATATATTTTTTTATATTAATATATATATATGTTAAGTAAAGATTAAAGTAGTAATGATACTTACTACTTAAAACACAAATATTTTCACACGTCCAAGAGCGGCTTTTAGCCTCCAATTGGACACGACGTAAATGTAATGTAATGTAATGTAATGTAGAACTAACGACGCCCATAGCCACCCGACTAATGGAACAGATCAAGGCTGTAAAAATCGTACAACGAGAAAAATCGGCAACCTGCGATACATGCACAAACATGGCCACTTAGAGACGCCTTCACGGAAGACATGGTAATTTGTTCGGTCGAACAAGTTCACGTCTATTGTACTCAAGTATTCTATCGCCCGAATGTCACGACAACTTACTTTATGCCGAAAATATTAAATTAAGTCTATTCAGTATATCTTTTATTATTTTTCAGAGTGAACAACAGAAAAACAGCTTGCTTCGTCATCCCTTTTTTCAAGATCAGGGAGACAAGGAAGAGTTCAAAATATTCACCGTCAATTCGTCTAAGAGCGCGAAGACCATCGCCACGGACCTGTCCAAATTTGGAGACAAGTATTCTAGAACCGTTAATTTCTTGAGACAATTCGCCGAATGTACGCAAGCAGCATGGACGGACATGGCTCCATTAATTATTGGTATTAAACCTCACTATATTCATACAGAAGCTTCGTAATCTATCCATAATATAATATGCAGCGTCTGTCTCTCTGTCCGTGTCTGGCTGTCTGGCAATAACTCTAGAACCAATCGACTGATTTCGATCAGGTTTTTTTTCTATATTTCTATATATATTTTTATTACTTTTTTTCTATATATATTTATAAGCTAGCCTTTTTCCATCGTATATATGCATAACTAAATTTAATACAAAATTTATATACAATTTAATGTTCAGATTTTATTTTATTTATATAAGCAATGCA
This sequence comes from Micropterix aruncella, assembly GCA_944548615.1. Classification (NCBI taxonomy): domain Eukaryota; kingdom Metazoa; phylum Arthropoda; class Insecta; order Lepidoptera; family Micropterigidae; genus Micropterix; species Micropterix aruncella. Next base: position 32,251,496 of record OX155967.1, read on the forward strand.
AAAATATAAAAAATAACAGTAAACAATTTCAGCGTAGGAATTATGCATAGAAATACTTATAAAATTGAATCAGAAGCAGAAAAAAGAATACACCGCATAGTCTAGTGGCAATGTCACCTAACTAGGCCGGGACCTGTTCTAAGGTGAACACTATATTAAATCTGTAAATAGCATCATTATTTTTAAGAAACAAATCCATACTTGGCTTCTAAATATGGGTAGAGATGGGGTTGAAACGCTATTTTTCCATCTTGAATTTTAAAGTATTTTTATTTTTTATATGTTTTATTTGACTATCTGACTATCTGACTATCTAGTAATTTAATAATTTTGAATACCTATTAAGTCATATATCCATTTATATTATAAATGTATACTATTTTTTTTAAATATGATTATTTCTTTGACTGCTATTATAAAATGTAAGTATGTACCTAACTTTTAGTTTAATTTTGTAACTGTATAACTTTTATTATTTATAAAGTGTTAGCAGTACGTTGTTAGAAAACCGCTTGCTGCGAACCCCTGAAGTCGTTAATCACTAGTCAATCAGTTCAGTTGCGTTCAATACGAATCTATCTGCCTACCTTTATGGATAGCAATATTTACAGGGAAACGAGCGGAACTCATATGAATACGATGCGACAATCACCTCTATATTGCAAAAGAGGGGATTCGCGCTGTGGATTCTATTCTGCGGTTAAAAAAATAGAAAAATAACAAAATAATAAAATAAAAATAATAGTAATAATAATACTATTAATAATGATTATAAATTAAAATAGAAATAATTAAAAAATATATATTTTTTAGATCTTTCCTGACACAACCGTGGCACTCTAGTGTGAGTCCCGAAGTGAGCTCGCCTTAACACAGGGGTGCCTAGCTAGGCGGGCTCGGCTGCTCTTTGCTTAGCATAATAGAAAGATTATCATTTGCGTTTAATTTATGCGCTATGTAACCTGGGCTCAGACAGATATATCATGCGTAATATAACGTTAATAGCATACGACGGCATTGTGTAAATTGTCATTTTATTTTCTGTTGTGCTCATGAATTTGAATGTATATGTAAATAAATAAAGGTAAACATTTATTTTTGAATGTGCTTGCAACAATACCATGTTTATAAAAAAGGCATACATGTATATTCCATGTACATGTATGTATATTACATGGATATTCCATGTAAAGGCATACATGTAGGTATATTCCATGTATGCACAAAATAATAGAATTGCAAAACCATATTAAAAATGACTAAATACCTAAATTAAATAATTAAATTAAAGTTAGTAGTGGAAAATTAAAATTTAAAATTTTAAAAATTAGAATAGGAGTTTAAAGAAAATAGTCCTGCATTTTACTTATAACTAACATAAAATAGTATTGAAACTAAAACAAATTATCTCTTAATATACGTTAAATCAAAATAATGATAATAATAATAATAAATAAAATAATAATAATATAACATAATACAATATAAGTATAATATACACTAATAGACGGCTTTCTATCTCTTCGCGCAAGCGAAATCGATCTTGTAACCAGTCAGGAGGTAGGAGGTATCCTGATGATTAATTCCAGACGGAAATATTCTTCCAAACTGGTAGTCAGGGGGCGAGGCTGCCCGCTGTGTACCTTTCTCGGTGCCTCGCGTTGGTCTCTGCAGAGGCGAGTTCCGTAACTAGACAGAGTGGACTGTTTTCGTCTCAAGTCTTCTACCCTCACCTCACGGGAGATAGAATTATCTAATATCGGTAAAACTTTCCAGATGACGGCTTTGCCCTTTGTAGTTGACAGCTCTGGTTGTTAAAATTGCAATATCTTATACAACTGACACAAAAAAACCCGACAAGAGTCGCCCGATGCTAGCCGAGAAACGAACCATATTGAGAAATAGCTATTTTAATACCACGGAAATACTATAAAAATACTATAATGTACTAGACTTGCTGTCATAATCAATCACTATCGGGGGGGAGGGGGGTCGAAAATATTCATCTTCTTCCGATATTCTTAGTGGGGGTGGAAAATGGGGGAGGGGGTTGTTGGGGGGAGGTGGCCGAAATTTTCTCCTTTTTCCATGGGTTCCTATCCCGCCTTTTTTTGAGTGCTTTAATATATACTCAAGTGCATAGGATGCAAAAGTGGTTTTGAGGATTCAGTGTTTTGGGAAGTCAGTGTTGGGGGGGGGGGGGGGGTAAAGGTTTTGGGTTGAAATTGGGGTTTGGGGTAAAGAAGGTTTTGATTAGCGGGGGGGTTTATTAGGGGGTTAAGGGGAAAGGAGGAACCTAACGGTGGTGACGTTTCTATAATTTAAGCTTGTAGTAATACTGGCCTAATTTGAGCCTGTAGTAAGACCAGTAGTAATACTGCTGTGCATTGTTTTTTATTTTTGTATCACAAAATTAGAAGTGTAAGACTAGAAAAATAAGAGTTTGTCTCGCCAACAAACTGTATACCAGTTTGGCAAGATTTTAATATAAAAAAAATGTTTTTTTTCTCTGAATAAAAAAAAATAAAAAATGGCGTGGTGGAGGAGGTAGGGGTGAAGGAGCTATTAAAGGTGGGTCAGGGGAAGGTGGTTGGCAGGGTGGGTTGGGTAAGGGGGGGAGGGTTGGGGTTGAGGCGTCGGGGGTGGGGGAGTTAGTAGAGGGTTTGAAGGTGGGATACGGAAGTTTGGGGAGAGGGGGTTTAGGGGTGAGGGGGGGAGGGAGTTGAGTGGGGGTTGTGTGGAGGGCAGTGGCGTTTAGGCGGTAGGGTTGAGGGTTTGGGGATTTGGTGAGGTTTTGGGGAGAGGGAGTGGTGTCTGCTAGACGATAAAAAGGTGACACAACCGTTTTTTTTAAAATTATTCAGTACGTTATATAAAACAACCAATATCAATATTATTATAGACGGCCAAAAAATCAGTTTCACCGGAATATGCTATCAGCGACACCTGCATGTCACCGGCGCAGAAGGGTTGCAAATTCGTACTATGGAATTGAACAATCTAGTACCCTATATAATCAATGCTGTGCCAACTGTACGCACCTGCTGCTTCGGTCATCTGCCTCTGTCTACCACATTCGCAGGCGTAAAATATACTCGTATACCAAAAATTTTCATTTAATTTCTCCTAATTTCAGGTAGTAAATTCAACGCCATTTGTCACGGCGATTGTTGGGTAAACAACATGATGTTTAAATACTATGGCGATGGTTCTGTTGAAGAAGTCATTTTTGTAAGTACTAATAGTTTCTAAAATTTTCGAGATTACTTGACTATTTAATTAAAATAAAACGGATTCTTACCGCGTGGAACTAGACAAACGGTTTTCTCGACATAATGATCGTAATAGGATTCCTCCACCGGATGCTGCCTTACTAAGAGAATATGTAGGTGTTTTAGTACGAAAAGTCATGCTTACACAGCCTAATATCACGGCCTCGCAGAAAACAGCCGTCAAATCGCTTCGAAAGAATAAAGATAAATCTTGTAGGCAGACAAGAGAGATGCAACTGTTATCTTAAACACTGAAAATTATAAGCCGCAAATTGCAACGCTGTCGGAATACCGCAAAACGTGCCTAACCTAGCAAACTTACGTACCTTCTAGCTAGACCTGCAGGGCTCTTCCTACGCCTCAGTTGCCCTGGACTTCATCTACTTCTTCGTCTCTAGCAGCGATGCGCAGGTCAGAAGATCCTACTTCGACGAAGCCAAAAAGTTCTACCTGGACTCTTTCAACTCCATCTTAAAGCAGCTGAACTACGCAGGAGATCTGCCCACCGAGGAGGAGTTCGACGAAGAGCTCAAGAGATGCGTCCTCATGGGTAGGTTTAAGTTGTACAGTTATTAACAAAGAAAATGAAAGTTACTAGAAATTTAGCAAAGCTTACTGGTGGTAAAAAATAGACTAAGAGACTAATTCTATGGCTAGCGTCGGATCAGGAGGGGGGGGGGGAGCATTCGGCGGTATCGACGCCAGGAGAAATCGGTCCACCAGCCGTGAGGCCTGAGACGCGAGAGTCTTACCTGGGGTAGCCTTCCACACAAGGAGGCTTCTGAATAGGAGCTGAATCGGGAGTTTAGCCGATCCAAGAACAAAAAAGATCTTATGGCCCAAGCTGGAAAACATTCGCTATGTGGTGGAGGGGGGAGAGGGGGGGGGGGGCAAACCGATTTACCTGCCTTAATCCGCAATTTAGAGGGCGCCGGGGCGTTTGGAAAAAACTTGTTTCACTAACGCGCCTAGCATTCAGGGCGCCTCGTAACTATCGACATTTGATTTTGGGCCGAATCCTAACTTGATTTTTGGTGGCGTTTACAGTGGGCCCGATTGCGTTTCTTTGTGAACTAAAACGAAAATTAGTCCAAGCGAACGAGACAGAGCGATACGTTAGAGCGGAATATGAAACGAACGATCGTCGATAAATACTACCTGTTGAACTTATACTTGTCCGAATAAATTCGAGCATATTTCGTGCGGTGTAAGATTTGACCTTGGCGCGCAGTTTTAATGCGAAAAAGCGACAACCGGTCATCTTACACTCCCCTCTAGCGTATTGCCCTGTCTCGTTCACAGGACTAATTTCCGATTTTAGTTCACCAAGAAACGCAATCGAGCCCAGTGTGCGCACATTAGACCGAGAGAACAGAAGACGCACTCTCGTGCGACAGGGCATTTCAGAAATATGGTGCGAGGAAAGTGGTACTTCTAGAGTATAGAGGTACCTCTCGGCGAACGCCTTTGGGTAGCGTTACGCGCGTGAGAAGGTTTCTTTGTCATTTCTCGAAGGCGTCTTTTCTCATTTCTTAAATGTTTGAACATCTGTGTCGATGGAGTAGTGGACAGGAAAATTGATTAGCAAAGAGATAATAAAGAGTACAAATTTATTTATAGGTTCTATTCCCTTGCTCACAAAAAAAAAACCACTAAGAGGTCCTTTGTGACTTTTTAATCTTTAATTTCAAATGCTAGACGGGATGGGTGCCAATATTAAGTTCTTGCCCCGGCTCGGAAAAATCGTAGATTCGGGGATGACTATGGAGCCAAGGCCAAACTATCCATTTTTCTGGTTTAGCATACGTTCTGAACAGCGGATGCAGCACTCTATATACGTACCTAGCATAACTACTTTATAATTCCAGCTGCCGTGGCGATGACTTCGGTGTTACCAATAATCCTGAAGGAGTTCGACAGCAAGACCAAGTCCAGGGACGAGACCAAATCCTTCACCTTCGACCAAGTAGCAGAAATGATGTGCCAAGGGGAAGATAGCAACAGCAGCGATGTCATCAGATCGACGGTTGACGTCCTGCAGGAACGAGGCTTTTTTGACAAATTTCCAGATTTGTCCCAGAAAGAAAGAGCGATGGGGCTGTAAGAAATGGAAACATCTATTTTATTTTCAATTTGTTTGTGTTTAGAAACGGGTAAAAATAAATAGACTTAATCCATATCATTTATTGTTTTAATTATCGCACTATGATTGGAAACAGTGTGTGAGGGACCACCCCTTATAGACTCCAATTTATTCGGTGTGAGGTGGTGGTGTCAACTTTCGGGTTATCTCCGTATTAAATGTCGATTTTGAGTATATCAGAAGGTGTTTATTGGAAGTTAAATATTGCCAGTTTGTAACGCTTCCCGAATAGGTTATATTGACGCGAGGGTGTTGGTGCGCGACTGAAGTTACGAGGGTGTATGGATGAATATTGTACTTGTGCTCCTAGTATCTCGTACTGGGCGCGGCTCAAGTCTGTGGGATTGCAGACTGATGCTTCTCGCCTCGATACGGAAAGGAAGGTAAAGGTAACCAAGAAGCCGGGGTACCGAAGTATACCGTCGCTATCTTGGGGAATAGATCATACGAGGAATGATGCTTTGGTTGCTTTTTCGCCGGTTTATATATTTTTTAAATTTTTTTATTTTATAAAATTATCCAATACAATATCCAATTATCCAATTGATTTTGCGAAGCAGATAAGATTGCATTTGTGTGGATTTTATCACCCCACTAGATTGTATATCTGTTCTGGGGTGATAGTATTTAACCCTTAACTTTAATCATAGTGACTTCACTTTCTTTTTTTTAATTTTTTTTTCTCATTCATTCCGTTCGCTCATTCATTCTTATAAATTTTAAGGTTAATATAAATATATAAATGTGTATATAAATAAAGAACTAATATAAAATAAAGAAAAAGAAAATATTTAAGTTTATACACTGAGAAAAATGCAATTCGGTCGAAACGGAAAAATATCGTTACGTCATTCGTTAGTATCAGTAGAATGGTAAAATACCCGGTTTTTTTGTAAAATAACAGGCAACGATACTCAGTACTCTCTATGTCTTATAAATGCGGTGAAATAGGATGCTATCGGATTTTTAATAGTTCTGACTCATTTAGGCGTCATGTAAGGTGTAATCATTTAGTAAAAAATGTTCCTGTACAATAAGTTGTGTCCACTTCTATGGAATGCGAAGAAACCTCTCCGGATGTTGACTTACCGGTTAATCTCGCTCATGTTGAATCGAGTTGTATTGATGCCAATAGTCGCTTATTTCACCAAACTTCTGAGTTTATAGCGGCATTGTATAATAACCCTATGATACCTCGCTCCGCAGTACAAATTGTGATTGATGGTTTGGAAGCATTTCTCGATAATGCCTCCGACATACTAAAGCTACAGTTCAACTCAACAGTACCTAGTGAAAGTGTTACCAACAATATAAACATCGGTGTTAATGAGATGCTGTCTTCACTAAAGAGCTCTATGTTACCTTTTCGCACATAATATAAACGATTGCAACATTTTATTTCAATGGGTTCTTACATTCCTCCAAATGAGATAACTATAGGGCATCGTGCTGACACGGGGTCAGCACAAAATACATTTTCAATACGAAACCGGTCATGTACAATGCAAGTGATCCCTTTGAGGATTGTTTTCCAGAAGTTTTTTTCTATCGAAGCAATTTGGTTGGCCACGTCAGATTACTTGAAATATTTAAAATCTAGCTACCAGCAAAGTCTAGAAACCCCGTGTGTTCCGTTAGCTATAGAAAATGTTATGCAAGGTAGTGTTTGGCTAAAAATGTGTCCATTGAACCAACCTCAGGACAATAGTGTCATCACATTGCCTTTAATAGTGTTCTATGATGACTTTGAAATAGGCAACCCTTTGGGTAGTCATGCAGGGATACATAAGCTCGGTGGGATTTATGTCTCACTTCCAGCATTGCCACCACATTTGTTTTCATTATTAAATAATATTTTTATGTTAGCTCTCTGTCATTCTTCCGACAAAACTAAATACATATGCAAATAAAATTATTTTCAAACCTGTAATCGAAGAGCTAAATTACTTGCAAGACACTGGTATTGTGGTGAATACCGCATTCTGTAAAGCGACTATAAAATTTCGAGTTGTTGCCGTTACTGGCGATAACCTGGGGCTAAATTCTGTTTTAGGCTTTACTGAAAGCTTCTCTGCAAACTTTTGCTGCAGGGTGTGTAATATAGAAAAAAGCTCTTTGCAATCTATGATATTTGAAGACAGAACCTTGTTAAGAAACATGACTTCATACATGCAGCAAGTACTGCAGAATGACTTGACTCAGACAGGTATAAAAGAGAAATGTTGCTGGCTCAGTCTTCAGGATTTTGATTTATTTGAGAATGTTGCAATGGATCCTATGCATGATATCTTGGAAGGAATTGCTCGGTATGTTATGACATTTGTTGTAAATCACTTCGTTAATGCTCGCATCTTGCATTCTAATACATTACGAGAGAAATTGTTTTCATTTGATTACGGCCCAGATTCCAGTTCAAAACCAAGTAACTGTTTCATTTTTGAAGGTTCAAAGGTTAAGTCAAAACTTCAGCAGCTGAAATGCTAACGCTTATCAGGTATTTTGGGCTCATTGTAGGATATTACGTTCCAACCGGCGATGAAGTTTGGGAGTTATACCTATACTTAAGAAAAATAACTGAAAGGTTGCTGGGTCATAGAATCTACAGTGACACCTCGGAACAGCTGAAATATTTGATATCAGAATTTAATCAATTATATTGTAAATTGACAAAGGAACCTCTAAAACCTAAATTCCATTTCTTAACCCACTATCCAGCAATGCTAATGAAATTTGGGCCCTTGTGTCATATGTGGACAATGAGGTTTGAAGCTAAACATAGGATATCGAAAATAGCTGCTAGAGCCTCTTCTAGCAGAGTAAATATCTGTAAAACACTAGCGATAAAAAATCAGCTCATGTTAAATCATTTATTTTTAATTCGGACGCTCGGTTCTACCCGGGGAATTGGAAAAAATATGTTTTACCTTTAACTAGTGCTGCTAACTTCGACTTAGGTACTAATGTGATGGCAAAACATTCTGTTAGCTGGGTAAAAGTGAATGGGGTTACATTCAAAACAAATGATCTTGTCACTATAGATATAAACGAGGAAACATCACTACCTCTGTTTGCTTCAATTGAAACTATCTTGTTAACTAAAAATGATGACATATATTTTCACTGCTTATTATTTAAAACATTATCATTTGATGAACATTATCACGCGTATGAAGTTCTTCGGACTAAGCAGTTCCGCTGTTTTTCTTATGCCGATGTTCTTGGCGCTCGTCCAAATACCATGACGTTGATGAGAAATTTAACTTATTTCGTAACGACCAGATGGCTCCTAGATTGATCAGTTTTAACTTAATACACTCTAATAATATGATTTGTCAAACCCTACAACCTAATAAAAATATACCCTATCAAAGTCATGAACTGATCTTGAATATAAAGAGAAAAAATGCACACCTGGATTTTCATCGGAAGCAGGAATCGAACATGCGACCTCTGGATTGATGCACCATATGCTCTAACCCCTGAGCTATCCCGACGACACACCGCGGCGTTCAAATATTCTGTTCTTCTTCTAATCGTAACATGCCTCCTATGTCTACTAGATAGTGTAGACTTCGCGCATAATTACACTACACTTTATTGCTGTCATTTTGGTATCGGACACTAGAGTCAAGCCCGGATTTTACTTTATAATTGTATGTTTTAGTGGCTACGCCATCATCAATGTTATTTGATGTCTTACGCAGTCTTAATGCGTTAAGTCAACACCATCTAGTAGACATAGGAGGTAAGCTACGATTAGAAGATGGACAGAATTTATGAACGACGTGGTGTGTCGTCGAGATTCAGTGGTCAGAGCACTTAACCTGCAATCCAGGTCGCGGTTCGATTCCTGCTTCCGATGAAAATCCAGATGTTCATTTTATCTATTTATTTTCAAGATCTAGTTAATATACTCCTAATGTAGGTTTATTTCGATGATGGTGTAACCATTAAATATACAAATATTAGGAACAAAAACATTCACAAGGAACAAAAACATCCTCCGTAATAATTATTACATCAGCGACGCACTTCTTTCTAGAGTAAACCATATTCGGGATCTAGGTATTGTTTTCGATGAAAGATATGTTTTTCAAATTCATTTCAATGAGATGATTAAAAAGGCCAATAAAATGCTAGGGTTTATCTGCAGGATTATGCAGCCGTTTCGTAATCCGAAATCTATGTTATTGGTCTACAACTCTGTAGTTAGATCTATACTAGAATTCGGTACAGTAATATGGAATCCTCTTTACAAAGTACACGGCGATAGAATCGAGAAAGTCCAAAGGAAATTCACCCGCATGCTGTCGTACAAATGTGGCCTTGGGAACAAGCTAAACAGTTATGAGGATCGGTTGTCTTATTTTGAAATGCTGTCATTAAAGGAACGTAGAATAAGTGCAGACATCTCGTGTCTCTACAAACTTATTAATAACAAGCTAGACAGTCCGGCCAGCTTAGCTAAAATTCCAATCCGCGTTCCCCAGAGACATTCCAGAAATAATAACACATTTGCCAACCTATTACATGCAAATAATTTATCGTATAATAAACCTATAAGTAGGATGTGTCGCGCGTTCGATATGAACTGCCAAAGAAACGACATATTCAATGATACCTTTGCGAACATCAAAAAGTCCATACACTCAAAAACATTAGTGTAATGTAAAAATAAAAATATATGTAGATATGTATGTGTGTGTATATGTATATATGTATGTGTGTGTATGTATATGTATATGTGGATATGTGTGTATATATTTATGTATGTATGTGTGTATGTATATGTATATGTATATATATATATTATATATATATATATATATATATATATATATATATATATATATATATATATATATATATATATATATATATATATATATATATATATATATATATATATATATATATATATATATATATATATATATATTATATATATATATATATATATATATATATATATATATATATATATATATATATATTTATATATATATATATATATATATATATATATATATATATATATATATATATATATATATATATATATATATATATATATATATATATATATTATATATATATATATATATATATATATATATATATATATATATATATATATATATATATATATATATATATATATATATATATATATATATATATATATATATATATATATATATATATATAAATAGGATAGAAAACGAATTTACCGCGTGAAATTTGTAGGACCCGACGTTTCGGTGACGTTGCAGCCGCCGTTGTCTAGGGTAGACTGAAGAGCTGTCAGTCCGTTGTTTTGCGGGTAGGCCGCAAACCGCTGCCGCCACTGCATAGGTTATGACGGTGGTGGGGGGCCGGGCTCGGAGCGCGGGAATTTTTAAAATCCGTCTTGCACACAACACTCACTGTATCCTGTTTTACGTCTTTGCGTTCGGCGTTCGGCGGCGGGAACATTTTAAGAAGAGGGTTCCACGTAGAAGAGAGTTTGTAGCCGTCATCTCTATTGAAGTTCGGAGTTCTTCTTATTTCAATGGCTTCCCGGATCATGCGAGGAAAGTAGAATTGTTCCTTGGATAGAACGATGGGATTTTGAAACTGCATCCAGTGGTTACTTCCGCTATCCAATATATATATATATATATATATATATATATATATATATATATATATATATATATATATATATATCTATATATATATATATATATATATATATATATATATATATATATATATATGTATATATATATATATATATATATATATATATATATATATATATATATATATATATATATATATATATATATATATATATATATATATATATATATATATATATATATATATATATATATATATATATATATATATATATATATATATATATATATATATATATATATATATATATATATATATATATATATATATATATATATATATATATATATATATATATATATATATATATATATAGATATATATATAATATCTAGATTAGAGCCTTATTAACGGATGCATTGGAACAATATTATAGGATAGTAGGTTAGAGCATATTATGTAAGGCAGTATGTTATTAATGAAATGTACCACCTACTATCTGTTTCGTTACAAATAAATAAATAAATAAATAAATTAAGTCATGAATTGAATTTGTGGCGTGTATATATGTATTAAAATATGTACATTTAGGCTGAGGGTTGCGAGCGAGGTACTATGTTGGTAACACTATCCCACTGTGTTGTGTTGTACATACATATTTCATTCCTTGCCAAGGCTTCGATTTTAAACATGAGTAAAACAAGACAGCTCCATCTTGCGACCCTTGTATTGAAGATAGTACGCAATAAACAGCCGCGGTATCTCTACTCTCTCATGGCCTGGTACCGTAACCGACAGGCCTTTTAACACGGGCGCGAGAAAAAGTGGCGATAATTGCGATAATTCCCAAACACAATCACAAATTTCCAGTTTAGTTTTTCTAACTATTCTGTGGTTGTATGGAATCGGTTGGGTATGGCATTGCGATCGAAGTCAATTGGAATATTCAAGGACCAGTATAAGAATATGTTATTAAAAGAGTGTTAGAAGTCAAAGATTTTTCGATTTGTTAAGAATGGTTATTCGTTAACTTAACTATTATTTTAATTTTGACTTGAACTTTATCTATGCCTATTTCTTAATATTTTTATAATTATATTTGTTGTTGATTATTTTGATTTTAATTTATTCTTTGACTTATTTGATATTAATTTAATTTATTTACATTAAAAGATTGTACCAATAAATAGGTGTATCCTGAAAAGTAGGTTGAGATATCCTGAGCACACCTCTAATTTGCAGGATTTGTAGTCTTATTACATAGTCTTCGATTTGAAATGTTGTGTTTTTTTCTCTATTTTTTGTATCGACAGCTGCGAATTAAAAATAAATATGTACCTAGTAATAAATATGTATTAAATAGGAATTATTTTAACATTTAATGTAAGTACATATTAATGTTAAGTTAATTATACTTAGGCTTATTAACCTGCACCTTTAATTAAATAAATTGAAATTAAAATTTAATATTCCTGCGGTTTCATTCATATTAGTTGGTAGAGGCATTAAATCATATTGTCTTTATTATTAAACTAAGGCTGAGTTGCACCATCTCTGGTTAATGTTAAAGTTATGGTTAAAATATATCCTCTCTCTTTATTTTTTGCCTAAAGTTGAAAGAATATAATAAGCATAACGTTAACGTTTACTAGAGATTGTGGAACTCAGTCTTGTTATTTTCTTTTCAATTTTTTTAAGCTTACTTCCTGGAAACTGCATACTGTGCCTATACTAAAATCATAATTGGCCCATAAGGTTGTGACTTCCACTCAGGTGATTCTGCAGCTAGTCAAAGTTATGTTCTGATTTTGAAGTTCAAACTTCAAGATTAAGAACTTTAACATTTGACTAGCTTCAGGATCACTTTGTGATTGGATCATTATGAACCTAATTTTGTTTCCGTAAGGCACGATTAAAATCGTGTGCGGTTTCAACAGGAAATAATGATGATGTATGATTAAATGGACTAATAAAGTATCAGTACGAAAGATACAGATAACAGTATTCGGTTGATAAATCATCAGGAAAAGCACTAAGACATAATTGTAAAGTAATAAAAAAGATCTACTAATTCATGATAAAATATCAGGTTATATTCATGAATCATCCTACTTCCTGATAATACATCAGGTAGGATTGAAAGTGTAATGGGCAATGTTCGAGAGAATCAAGAGGATCGTAAGTATAACTTATCAGGAACAGTGATAGTGTGCTAGGGCACAACTAATCAGATAACATTTCTAGCATCAACGCTTTATGAGGATTTTATTCGTTGGCGTCAGTATTGTCATGTTAAATTATCAGGATAGAAGTGAAATTTACAAGGATTGTAGTGAAACTTTAGACAAACTTATCGATACTTTATCGTGACATAATGTAGTTTCCTAAGTTAATAACCGTCTTCCGACTGACGATTTATGAGGTCTTCCGGTTACATTGATGACGTCATAAATTTTTGACGCCACACCTCTCACAAGACAGGTAATGATAAATTAATATGACCGCTTTTCCTGTTATTTAATGCGTAAGGACTGTGGGTCTGTTTTTAAGAGGAATACCCCTTTATTTATTCGGAATTCCTCTTAAAACTGAGGTGTTTTTTTCTCAGTGTATCTTTTAGGGCCTCGACAGTACGCGGATTGTTGTTGTAAACCATTTCTTTGAGATATCCCCATAAAAAAAACCATCGGGATCAAATCAGGTGACCTTGGTGGCCATGGGATGTCCCCAAAGCGACTAATCAGTTTTTGAGGCATAGCTTTTTGCAGTAAATCCATTGAAGCTCTAGACGTATGCGGGGCCGCCCCATCCTGCTGAAACCACGTGTGCGACGAGAACGATGGATGAGCTCGCAGATTCGGCAAGAAGAAATCCGTTATCATTCTTCCATAATTTTCACTGTTGACATTCGTCGCTTGTCCTCGAGCATTCTCAAAGAAAAATGGGCCGATAATCCAATTCGTGGACAAAGCACACCAAACGGTGACTCTCGTGCAATCCAGCGGTTTCTGGTGTTTAATTCTTGGATTTAGGGTTCGTGGCGCCCAGTAACGACATGGCCGTTTAAATGGAAATGAGCCTCGTCACTCCAAAAAATTGAATTCACAGTGCGAAACCTCTGCAACATTGTTTCACTGAACTGTTTGCGTAACACAAAGTCGTTCTCCTTCAATTCTTGGATGATTTGGATTTTAAAAGCATGGAACTTCAAGTCTTTTTTCGAAATTTCATGGACAGCTGCTCTGGAGAGTCCCAATGAGGCTGCCCTTTTCCGTATTGAAAGTTGAGCATTTTCACCTAAACATCTTTCAACGAGTTCAATGTTTGTGGCGGTCCTTGTAGTCCGGCTAGGACCCGGACGTGGACTGTTCATAGCGGAAGTAGTTGCACGGAATCTCTCCACCCAAGAACGAATTAAATTCACTCTTGGTCCATCACTTAACCGTCGGATATTGAACTTGGCACAAAACTGTCGACGAGCGATAACATAAGAATCGCCGCCTTTAAAGAACGCCTCGACAGCGAACGCGCGATGCTCACTGTTAGGTTAGTGCGACCACTGCAGCATTGTGATGACTAATCCGCACGATTGGTGGTTCGAATGACACCGCTCCGCCCCTTCGCTGTTTATTACTTTTTGAAATAATAAGATTTAAAAACATAAATCTGCCGCCAGAAACCCTGTACTCTTCTGAATAAATTTGAACACGTTTCTTGCGGTCTTGGATTCAGATGTTTTAGCTTTGGTGGATAGTTTTAACCCCTCCTCTCGCGAAGTAAAAATTCAGCTATCACTTTTGCGCGCGACATATTCGCGCGAAAAATCGACGCGAGTCGGCGACCTTGATACAAACGACCATAACTTGTAAACCACTACACCGATTATAAAAAGAATAACTGTAAAATGACCGCATTGAAATTTGAAATATAAAACATTATAACTTTATCTCGTAAAACAATTAAGATAATAATGAATAAATATTACAAAATTGGCGAACTGAAAAAACTCACCTATAAAATCATTTCGATTTTTTTGTCACAAAATACGTAAAATATGCAAAAATTGTAAATACAGTTATGTTCTTTATTAAATTCTTTACCAAAACTATATTTTTTTTTGACTTATTTGCATACAAAAATATTTATTTATTCAGCCAAGAAAAATTTTATGTATTCTCGTAAAAAAAAAATGTTTAATTTTTAATTTGTGACTACTTATGGTATTTTTTTATATGAAATTCTTTCAAAATAACTTTATTACTACATCACACTTCTTAGAAATCACACCAGAACTTTGAGCTTTGTCTGATATTACAGAAAAATCTAAAGTTTTGAGAGTTTGCGTCCAAAACTTAATAATAAACTTTGAATGCTCATAATATAAAATTCGTTAGATGTTTTCAATTATATTGTCTCATTATAAACTTATTATATGTCTAATAACTAATTACTATACTCCAAAGAGTCACATTTCATCGAAAAACTATGGAAAATCGCATTTTATTCTCTCATAGTAATTATCAAAACAAGTTTCTTTGCGCGATTCATATTACAAAATAAGATATAATGTTCAAAATACGCCTAATTATGTGATTACTTAGGATGTAAATGAAGCAATACTTATTTTGTTAGTAAATTAAAGCGACATTACGTCATATTTCGCAATATATCGGGATATTTCATAAACATTACAAAATAATAACAACCATTTTTTCGCGAGCCGTTTGTTGTCGCCGAAGTGTTTTCTTTAAAAATTCGTGAAAAACAGCAAATGGACTATCTCAAATGACTAATACTCATTCAAAAACTACTTAAAATGCAAATTACTTACTGTTCTCCAGTAACAAACACTCAAACACTGCACACACACACTTTTTATCACCAATTTCGCGGAGCCGTACGCGGCCGTGCGATTTGCCGACGGAGTCGGACACTGGGCGTTTGACGTCTATGCTCACTTTTTAAATCGTTGTTCGATATTGCCACAAGGAAATCTTGAATTAAAGATATTTTGGCCATATCGTTGCGCCCTCAGAAAGCATATAGTACGACGTTTCGAATCGTAAATTGCATTTTTCGCAGCGGCGAGCGCTTGGTCCGGTAGCGGACGTTACGGAGTTTAGGCGGCCGACATTTATGTCCCGTAGGGGATGTTACGTAGCAAGCGGGTGCAAAAAAATGAAAACCGTTCATTTCACATTCCGCTCTAGCGTATTGATTGCCCTATCTCGTTGACATGAACTAATTTCCGATTTTAGTTCACGAAGAATAGCAATCGAGCCCAAAAAATAAACATTTCCTCAAGGTTTTAAAAAGGTCGTCTATGGGCATACATGGAGATCTGTTAAGGTGGATAGCATCCTACGTTTTCAAGCGAAGGCAGGCCGTTGTCGTTGGTGGATTTAGATCTAGTTTCTTTGGCATTGAGTCTGGTGTTCCACAGGGATCCCATTTAGGGCCTTTGCTTTTTAATGTTTATATTAACGACATCGGTACTTGCTTTAATCACTGCGACTATCTCCTTTACGCAGATGATTTGAAAATCTTCATGGGAGTGAAGAACCATGGCGACTGTCAACTGATCCAGGAAGATCTGAATCGTTTCACTCGTTTTTGTGAACAGCGTAAATTTTCTTTAAATGTAGCTAAGTGCCATAAAATCTCATTTTCGCGAAATGTCAATATTATTAACTATTGGCAATGATGTAATTCTGGAAGTAGATCGAGTGCGTGATCTAGGAGTCATCTTAGATCGCAAGCTTTTAATGGATAAGCACATTGATTCAGTCGTCAACAGGGCTTACAGCACCCTCGGTTTTATTATGAGAGTTTGTAGACCTCTTAAAAACACTCATTCTTTGACAACGGTTTATGTTGCATACGTACGCAGCCTGCTTGAATTTGCTTCTAATATTTGGTCTCCACAGTATGCTACATACAAGCTGAGGATTGAGCGTATTCAAAAACGATTTATACGTCATCTAAATTACCGCTTATTTTCCAACGGCTTGTCGTACGCTGAAGGTCTGCAACGCCACGGTTTAGAGACATTAGAGGACCGGCGAGTAGTATCAGATATGTCGTTTCTACATAAAATTGTTCATACTGGGTTGGACAGTTCATACCTCCTGAGTAGGGTGAGCATACGAGCGCCTTCCCGACTCGCACGTGCTCACTCAACTTTTTACGTACCAAGGTTCAACACTAACTATGGTTCCAATTCGTTATTGCCACGCGTTATGCATGCATACAATGTATTCTTTAACGATATTGACATATTTAACCATCAGAATAGTCGATCCTTTGTTAAGGAGGTACGCGAAAAGCTGATTATCAGATCGGATTGAATTAGCATGCACAAGCACTCACAAGCACATTCGCACTACAGATACACACACCCACACACACATACATACACGCACACACATACAAACACACACATACACACACTCACACATACACGCTCTCCATCACACAAACACACACTAACATCCATACACTCGCACCTAGCGATTTTAACTGTTACTTTTAAATTCTTTTTGGCTTTATTTATTTTGTATTGTTTAGCATATTTTGTAATCCTTATATAGCAAATAATTTAAAACATCATTGGCTTTGTTACTGGTATATATATTATGTTTATACGTATTTTTTTATGCTGTATGTTTTTAAGAAAAATAAAATAAAATAAAAGGCAATCGAAATAAATCATTCAAGTATGTTTAATAACATACAAGAACATATGACAAATGACACCTATTTATATATTTTAAGAGTAATGACATCGTACGGGATACAGAGAGTTATGTTGCATTTTTATTCATACTCCCATCGCCCTTTCTTTCTGTGATAGTTCAGGGAACTTGTCGAATATCCCGCGCTCCTGCAGAACTTCTACTGTAGCCCTCACGAGTTCGTGGAAGTGATCGCCCTTTGGCTTATCTGCGTATTTTGCAAGGTCATCTATAGAAAACACTTCCGACTTTTCCCTTGATTGTGTTTCGCTGTCGAGTTCCGTTAAGAGTACAGGAAGATATACTGCCAGTGCCACCGTAACTGAAACCGAAGGAAATTAAATGAATAAAACATATTTTAATGTAAATAACACATGGGATTAGAGATTACACCTTAGTGATACACCCGAGGGTCTGTATTTGAAACCGCAACGAAAGGACTAAAACAAACACTGTCATAAGCGGATTTAGAACAGTACGTGTAGACCCTTCCCAACTTAAAATACCGTATGAAATTGTTTATACTCTTTATTGTGAAAATGTCACAATGGGCGGGTTTATTGTCATATGACGATCTCTTACAACCAACCCTACTATGACGTGTTATATGTATGTGTGCGTGTAACATGTCTGTAAATATGTGTCTTGTTATTGCATTCGATCGACAGAATTGAAAATGCAATTCCGTTAATTTGATCCCAACGGAAAATGGTGACCCAGCTGGGAATCGAACCCGGGACCTTACAATGTAAGATCAGGCGACCTAACCACTATGCCACCGGGCCATGTATTAAACTATTTGCTAGGGCACGGTAGACATTTTTGAGAGATTTTAAATCTGACACGTTCCGAAGTAACACGTATAAAAGTCTCCTTACTTTAGTCCCATTCAAGGGTGTTGTCAAATACGAGACCGATATATCTACCTTGAGTCTTATGTTGTATAGTTGTGCTGTTACATTTCATATTATACAATAAATGATTTTTAGCATACATGTATGTATGAATTTTTACACCTGTGTTCATAAAGTCCTGCTTGCCATTAATATAATGAAATTGCCCTAGCATTCGCTTCGTCTGGAATAACAGCGACTTTGTTAGAAGGCGTATAACTTCACAGTCTGCCTTGAATTTGCCACTGAACAAGCAAATCAACAACACGCCATTTTGCAACATCGCAAAAAACATCGCAATGGCGAAAGTTTTAGAGACATTTAAATTGATCGTTTGGGACGAATGCACGATGTCCCATAAGAGGTCACTAGAGGCGTTGGACAGAATATTGAAAGATCTTTGTGACAACAACTTGGGTTGTCGACTACAACGGGCGAGCCCGTCACCACAGGAAGTTTTAACGATTAGTCGTTCTATCGACCTGCAGTGAGCGTAGAAGACTTTGGACAAAACAATCCAGCGTCTAGCTACGCCACAACCCGTTAGAGACCAACGCCTTACCGCGAGATAGCCAGTTATGCTATCTGGCGGGCCTGACTCTCGCGCCCTAACTTCCAATTGAGACCAGATTTCTCCGGTCTCTCGATTGGTTCCGAGTTCGCTGTCGCTTGCGCAGTCCTCTCCCTTACGAAGCGGTGAAACGGTGAATACCGAATCTATCGCGGACCATGGCGTCCTTTGCCCGCCTCTTACCCGGGATCGGATGGCCAATGGTCATTTCAAGAGCAGTCGCCGTAAGGTACGCAACCGCCCCTGCTCTATAGGAAACAATACAGCTTCCAGACTCCCCCGACTGTTAGTCAGAGAGCACAATCGATTGGCTTGCGCCGCACGGTGTGCAGACCGTCCAGGAGCGCCAGAGGTTTGATTCCCAAGGGAAACTGACCAGGGCCAGAGTCCTACCCAGGTTCGCACCCAAACCAGTTAGAAAAATGTTTCCAACAATGCATTCATCTATTATATAGGTGTATAAAGTTAGATGGTGGGTAAATTGAAGGTGTTAAGGTTAATTTGTAAAAAATAATAAAGACAGGTTTTATTAAGAAATTCTGGTTACTTTTCGGTACCCCCTCGTATCAACCAAAAGATATACAACAGAAATTTGAATTCGCTGGAATTGCCTGGATTACCACCTTACAATTTGCATTTGAAAATAGCCTCAGTCATCATCATATTGCGTAATATCAAACAACCTAAACTATGCAATTGAATCGAGGCGACGATTATCAAAGGAAAGTACGAAGCAGAGGATGTTTTAATTCCACTCATCCCGATGATACCAATAGATTTGCCATTCGATTTTAAACGGCTGCAATTCCCAGTGTGTCTGGCCTCCGCGATGACCATTACTAAATCACAAGGCCAGTGCTTGGAGTTTCCGTGTTTCGCGCATTGACAACTCTATGTCGCGTGTTCGCGGGTCGGAAAGCCATCATCTATGTTTATTTACGTGTTGGAATACAAAACAAGGGTCATAGTTTACTAGAAAGTGTTGTGTTGAATGGTAACAGCATTTATCTATCATCATGTAAATTAAATATATTGAATTCATTTCAATTTCAAACTTTCATTTAATACCCAAACGAAACCTAAACTGTATACATGATACGCCCAATGTTATGGATATCAATGAATTGGAGTTGGAAGGTTGATTAGGATTAATAATCGCTTATGAGTAGTTACAAACATATCAATTTTAGGTGGTACGAAGTTAACCGGGTCATCTAGTATGCAATAAAAATATTCAAACAGATGATTGTTTCAGGAGATATTTTTTTTGACAGATGAGGACCTTGAAACGAAGTCATCTAGCGCTGAATATATGCTTAGGGACTTACCGACGAAAGAGCATCTCTTGAGTTCTTCGTCGAACTCTTCCTCGGTGGGTAGATCTCCTTCGTAGCCCAGCTGAGTCAAGGCGGCGTTAAAAGAGTCCAGGTATAACTCCTTGACTTCTGCAAAATTGTGATTTCTGACCTGCAAATCAGTGCTGCTGCCGAAGAAGATGATAAAGTCACGGGCCGCCGAGGTGTGGTGGCTTAGTTGCAAGTCAACCTGTAAAAATATTGCTGTTCATAAAATATCTTTAAAATTCAGCCCGTTGATCTATTCAAATAATTGACTCTTTTATTTAATAAATTGATTTCCGCACATACTAACAATAATAATAATAATTTAACCTTTTATTATTAACCGTCCCTAACGCACGAAATTGTACGCGACAGAATACGAAGAGATATTTTGAATTTACTATAGCTGTCACGGACAGTGACCGATTGAGTGGATAATGAGGGATTAAAATCTGCGAGTAGTAGAGCGGTGTCGACTACAGCAGGCAAACACTTCACCCCCAGGCTGGTATAACGATATGTGATCGTTCTTTCAGCCGTGGGATGAACGTAGAAAACTTAGAGACAAGACAACCTATTGTCTAGCTCTGCCAACAAGCCCGTCAGAGGCCAACGCCTTACGCCGAGGCACCGGGAAAGGTATCCAGCGGGTACCTCTCCCAGCCTTGCTCGCTGACTACCAGTTTGGAAGGATATTCCCTTTTATGCGTACCCCGAATACGACTGGCAAAAGTACAGAAAAGCTACTTGTATCTTAGCATTAAATTTTATAATCTACTCCCTTCAAAATTTAAACAGCTGGAGGACATAAAATTAAAAAAAAACATCAAGGAGATGCTGATAGGCCACTCTTTCTATAATCTGGCCGAATTTGAGGGCCATGATTTTTCAAATATTGTGCCCATTTAAATTACTTAAAAAAGTAGAGCCCTATTGTCTGATTATTTTATATGGTCTTATATATGTACTTTTAGTTTAAAATTTATAACATAGATTTAATTTGATTATTTAACATTTTTCTGACAATTTGAATATTACGATGAATAATTTTACTACGTATCTTTTCAAATTACTAACTACTTCAAATATTAGGCTTCTGTTTTGATTATTTATATGTATAGTTTGACAATCTAGTAGTTAATTCTTGACTACCTATGTATGTTCAGTAAAGAGTAGTAACGAGACTTACTACCTAGCACAATTATTTTGACACGTCCAAGAGCGGTCTTTAGCCGTCAATTGGACACGACGAAAATGTAATGTAATGTAATATTTCCATCTGGAATCCTTCAGGATACCTCCTACCTCCGGACTGGTTACAGGATTGAGGTCGCTTGCGAGGTCCTCTCCCTTATGAAGCGGTGATTAGGTGTCTACTAAATCTATTTCGGACCACGGTATCGTTTGCTTGGCTCTTTACCTTGTATCGGGTAACCGAACGGTCGTTTCAAGAGCAGTTGTCTTAAGGTTAACAACCATCCCCGCTCTGTAGGAAACATTACTGTTCCAAGACTCCCCCGGCTGTTAGTCGGGGTGCACAATCGATTTGCTAAAGCCGCACGGCGCACAATCCGTCCAAGAACGCCTGAAGGTTAACTCCTAGGGGAGACTGGCCCGTAGGCCAGCGTCCTAACCTGGATCTCCCTTCTGCTTGGAGGCTGCCGGATGGGTGTTGACGCGTGAGTATGAGCGACCCTAAACGAATAAGTCTTCGTGGCCAACTCCAACAGGGCCCATTAGCTCCCCTTCTGCGGCATGAAGATATTGGAGGAGGTATATGTCCAGGACTGAACCATACAAAGACCGCTTTGACGATTTTGATGACCTTCGTGAATTTGTTAGTTGGTTAGATGTAGGTAGGTACTATGTTTATGCCTTTTAATAAATGTTAGATTTGTGGGAGTGGCCACCCTTCACTAGACTCCAATTGATTGTGAGCAAGGGTGGTTCTTATCAAGTTGTTTTCTCCGTTATTGAAAGTCGTTGCAGTTGAAATTGAAGTGTTTATTCAGAAGGTCTGTAGTAGGTTGCCAGTTCGTAACGCCTTGGTCGGTATTTCGCCGGTGTGTAGGTAGTGTGGGCGCGAGGTGAAGTCGTGGTTGTGTGTCCGAAGTATGAAGCGCCGCGATAGATTCGAAGATGATGATGATCGCGTATACTATGCGTAGGTTGGTTGACTCGAAGGTAATGAAAAGCGCGAGTACTTGCAGATGAGCGGTTACTGTCCGCCAGGGAATGAATTTGATCGAACGAAATGTACTGCGTATTATATGGTATGCAGTGACGCAATAGTTATAAGTGGGGTGAGAAATGAGCGTGTTAATTCGTATCGATCAGGAGAAATGAAATTAGTCATCGTTTGACTGTGCATAAAATGCCGAATTTAGTTGGAAATCAATTGCAGCTGCCTCGTGTATATTCGAGCGAATTTGCGGTTTCGATTCTGTAGAAATTACTTTTTTGTTGTGGGTATGTTGGACTGAGGCTCCAACATATTAATAGATGAATATATCCTGGCAAATGAGTCACTGGATGAAACATATTTAAAATACTTACAAAAATAACGTCATCAACGGATCCGTCCTTTGCGTATTTGAACATCATATTATTGACCCAGAAGTCGGAATGGATAATACAGTTGAATTTATTATCTTAAAAAAAGAAAACACTATGAAAAAGATATATTTTCATTATTTTTTAGCGGAGCTTTATACACATATATGTTTTCTATAAAAAAAACTAATAATACTGAAAAAAGCGGAGAAATAAAAGACAAAATTTTAACACAAAAAACCTGACTCTCAATTTTTTTTATAAGTGTAGCAGCCATGTCATACTTAGTGTAGGCTATTATAATTGAATGCGTATACAAAAATTTGTGCCTGTGCTGTTGATCGTTGACGAGTTCTCTGGTTGGAAGCCAACCCTGCATGCAGCAGTCCTGTTCAGGTGAAACTTAGAACGGGCTGTCGTAATTGAATGCATGTAAAAAAACGCGTCTGTGCTGTTGACCGTTGAGGTGTCCCCTTGTCAGCAGCCAGCCCTGGCTGCAGCAGCCATGTCAAACAAAATTTCGTGTCTGTGCTGTTTATCGTTGAGGAGTCCCCTCGTCGGGAGCCAATCCAGGGTTTAGAATCAGGTCATGCTTACCATAAAAAATGCATTGTCATCGGAATTGGACCAAAATGTAGATTTTCAACTTCGTACGATAATATTTAAGTAGTTGCCTCAATTCCTTATGGATCCCATCATTAGAAAAGGATTTCGATAAAAATGGGACCAATTTGTTTCAATAAAAAAAGAATTTTCCAAATCGGTTCATAATGGAGTTCTGAGGTAACAGACAAACAATACAACAAAAAAAAATACGTGTGGCACTCGGGGACTGCCGCGGTAAAGCTAATGCATAGCATTTTTAACAACTTATGCAATTATAATTATTTATTTATTTTATTTTTTCTGATATCAGATAACTGCGCTCTATCGGAAAACGTTGAAATTATTACGAATCATTTGCGGCTGCGGTAGCAAATGATTCGGAATTATTTAAACGTCTTCCGATAGAGCGCCGTGCACGAATTTTTTATTCGATGATCCAAAAAAACCGGATTATTCGAAAAAAAATCGTAGATAAAAAGATAGATAATTAAATTACCTTTAAAATGGTGCAGGTTTCATAATAATACGCCAGATAGTATTTGCGTAGTAGTCGTTTTTGTGTTCGGTTAGACCTAATTTCACAAATTAATTACACTATGTAATATAAACAAAATCTAAAATATTCAAAGCTAAGAATATAAGGAAAATGTTCTTGTTTACCATATTTTTATTTTGAATCGTAAGCAGTACTCGTTTAGACGTAATTATCAGTTTAAAATCATTAATTTTTGTTAAGAAATTTCTTCATTCGGTCGCTGCGCTGGCCTAGGCCCGCGATAAAAGCTATGCAATAGCTTAAAAGAAAGGTACACCCGAATTGATAACCTCATACATTTTTTGAAGTCGGTTAAAAATACGTGGAAACGCTCCTGTTCTACTCCGACCAGGATATAACCTGGCTATGCTTCAACTATAGATATAGTCAAATTGTGATAACCAACCAGAAACTCAATAATCGTCCTTGACCGCTTACCAGGAATATAGGGCACTAGATTCATCAATGCTTCCATTGAGCAATTGGCGTAGTTTTCAAAGAAGTTTATTGCAGTCCTGTACTTGTCTTTGTGCTGTGATAGCTGTGAAGCTATTTCCAGTGCGGTTTTGGCTGAATTCTCTGCAGGAATTTTCATGTTCTCGGGATCCACATAGCCTTCCGAGAAAAGATCTGCCCTTAACTGATTTTTATGATCTTCGTCCTAGAAATATGAAAATAATTTGATATGCGGGAAGAAGAGAATATGAGTGAGACTGGCTGTGGCTAAGGCTTAGAACCCGAACTGGGCGCCAATAAAATGTACTGGTTCACCCATTTCACTAATTAAAAACTCAGCCTGTATAGTTAGGCGGGTCAACTTTTGGTTCAGCTCTCATCTGATATTCTTCTCGAAGAGGAAACTACACCCTTTATAAGGCCCCAGTGATCTCTGCAACCAGCTCTATCCAGAAGTTATAAGGAATTTCGACCTGCATTGTGCCAGTGGAATTGCCATGGACGGCTCTATGAATCTGGTGAATTACCGAGGGAGTCTGGAAACGTGTGTTCCCTAAAACATGTTGAGCTGATGTCACCCATTCTTAGGCCCGCTGCTCACCCGTTGGCCACCCGATTCCGGAGGACTAGCGAGCAAATGACGCAACAGGTCCACGATGAATTTTCTGCTAAAATTAGGTATAGGACTGCAGACTGCGCGTATTAATTTTCTTAGGGTAATTTTCTCATGTTTTTGTACATTCTACTTTACAGGTGTTCAATGGTCCCGCGCAGCTTGGGTGGTATTGGTCGTTTTTGTATTTTCTGATTTGCTAGACTCATGTTTCAATTTCCATCCGGTAGCTTTCTCAAAAGAGGGACTTCCTATCAGAACCACTGCGAGCTATACCTGCGGCTGTTACTGTCTGATCCCGACCACTTCCGGTTGCAGGCAGTAGTAGGTGGTTGGGATCAGAAGGGCGATTTTATTTCTCGTTCTCACGGCTTTTATTTCTCACTGTTCAGCTTCTATCCACTAGCCTTCTGGAAGAGGTTCTACCCCGGTAAGGTCTCTGTATCCCCTGCCTCCCATTGCATGCATGGTATCAGTATTCCCTCGGGGGATGACATTCGGGCGTTACTGGATAGTTTGCGCACCTGTGATACCAGCCAATCGACTTAGCAATCCGACAAATAACTGGAGGAGTCTGGGAACGATGTACTGTTTCCTAAGCAGTTGGGCGGTGTCGACTACAATGGGCGAACCCGTTACCCTAGGCTATAACAATATGTGATCGTTCTTTCAGTCGTGGGATGAGCGAAGAAGACTTACACAATGGCAATCCACTATCTATCTCTGCCAACTAACCCGCGAGAGACCAAGCCTTACCATACGGCACCGGGTAGCTAACCCAGCGGGCAGGCCAAGCGCCATCGATACAATTTATGGCCAGATTTCTCCGGCCTCGCGACTGGTTGCATATTCAAAGTCGTTTGCGTGGTCCTCTCCCTTGTGTAACGGTGATTCGGTGTACCGAATCTATCGTGGACCACGGCATACTTTGCCCGGCTCTTCAGTCTTAACCCGGTATCGGGTAGCCAAATAGTCGTTTCAAGAGCGGCTTCCATAGGGTAAACAACCGCCCCCGCTCAATAGGAAACAAAGCTTTCTTCAGACTCCCCCGGTTATCTGTCGGAGTGCACAATCAATTGGCTAACGCCGCTCGGTGCGCAACCCATCCAGGAGCGCCCGATCTACGATTCCCAGGGGGACTGGCCCGCAGACACATAGTCATACCTCGGATCGCACTTCTGCTTGGCCCATTAGCTCCTACCTTATTAGGCCCATTGTTTTCTAAGCAGCGGGGATAGACGCTGAACTATTGTCAGCCACTTTTAAAACGACTATTTTGCCACCCGATTCTGCGAGAACAGACGGGCAAAACACGCCATGGTCTGCAATAAATTCATACAGAATTACCGTTGAAGTAACAACTGGTAGAGGCCGCGCAAGCGACTTCGGATCCGTAACAGGGCGGAAAAATTGAGAAATCCGTTCATCTGGTAGTAAGGGCGCAAAGTCGGCCCACTGGGTACAGTTCTCAGGTAGACTGTTGACTGTGTTGTCCCTATGTCTTTGCGTAATCACATCACTGCTGAAAGAACTATATATTATATAGTTATATCTGCCTGGGGTGTCGGGTTATCCCGTTGGATTTTGCAGCTCTGAAGGCCTTTAGTAAGTCTAGATAGTTATTTACACATCTACAGGTAATATTCGCTCCAAAATAGCAAGTAATAAGAGTCTTTTAAGCATGATGTAAATGTTAGGTTTAAATATATTTTGGCCTGGCGCACAGGTCTACTCTCTCCTCAAGGGAGGATAGCTTACTTTTCATTCTCTCTCTATTCTTTTGTTTGAAACATCGAAACACAAAACCGTGATCCTATTTCCCACCAGGCCTGACATCCAATGGACCTGGTCCTTTCCTTTTCTCTGAGCCGTAAACTAGCAGGTTACACTAAACTGTATAAATTGGCAATTTTTAGGGTTTTTTGAAATACAGTATAATTTTCTTACCATTGATTCAAAGACAATCTTGGAAGAGGCATGAAATTTGGCCAGTTTAATCAAAGCCAACTTCGTGTGTTTCAAATCCAGACCTTGGCGTCTATCGGCAACTTTATATCCTAGAAGGTTCAAGTCATCCAGGACCAGGACGTGGGGGAATTCTTCAGTGATTTTGTGTAGAGTTCTGAAAAGTATTGCCACTTTTAGAAAACTTATCGCTGATTGGAATTAAGGAACACGCCGCATTCCAGGCGATATTAACCTGACATACATTAGGAACCCAACTATTCATGGCGAAGGAACTCTCCGTTGCAGGGTGATGGTCTGTGAGCTAACGGTTTTCAAGCATAAGGGCCATTAAAATGTGCTCGTTAACTCTGGTAGCGAACGGTTTCGTGCTGCTTAGGCCAGGAGATTCATTGTGTACCCAGATCGGTCCAACTCACGATTCAACTCCTATTTGTGGATAGCCTCCTCATGTGGATGGCTACCCTGAGTGAGACTCTAGCGTCTTAGGCCGCACGGCTGGTAGATCGGTTTCTTCTGGGGGATTCCATCCCGGCGCTACTGAACGGTTTGCGCATCGTTTGGCGACGCCAATTGTTTGTGAACTCTGACTAATTGCTGAAAGATTCTGGAGGCTATGGAAATATACTGCCTCCTAAGCAGAGGGGATGGATGTTGACCTGTTGTCCAGCCATTATTGAAACGACCTATTGGCCACCCGATCCCGAGTGGTATGATCGGCAAAGAACGCCAAGTCCGCGATAAATTCTTATTGAATTACCGCTGAAATATAACAGGTAGAGGCCACGAAAGCGACTTCGGTCCCGTAACCAGTCGGGAGGAGGGAGGTCTCCTAAAGGTTAATTCCAAACGCAGATAGTCTTCCAAAACTGGTAGTCAGGGGGCGAGGCTGCCCGCTGGATACCTTTCTCGGTGCCTCGCCGCAAGGTGTTGGTCTCTGACGGGCTTGTTGTCATAGCTAGACAGTAGATTTGTATTGTCTCCGGATATTCCAATACGACATGGATTAATGAGTTGAACTTTCATTTTATTACTTCTTTACAAAATGACAATTAATTTTTTGTGCCTAGTTGATACACTCTGGGTACGTCTATCATACCAAAGATGCCCATTTTTCTTTGTGTTTATATTATTGAAGGAAAATGATGCGTGATAAATATAAGTATGTAAGATGTCATACAGACCTGCAGATGAACCTGGTCTTCATGTTGTTTTTATCCGTAAGCTTCTCCATCGCAGGACAGATCGTCGTAAACATTTCAATTTCCCTTTCAAATAGTACGATGGTCATCTTCTCAAACTTCGGATCAGCGTGCATCACTTTGCATATGAAGGATTCCTTCTTCGCATCAGAGGAAACTTTTCCGTCACCATCCCCCATCCGATACTCCACCGAGAGCCTGTATATCAAACTCATGTAGTTCTCCCCTTTGGGAACTGCAAACTTTAGCACGACTCCATCTATCTGGATGGGCGTTTCGATCGGAAGATTGTTGGAGTTCCTGATGCAAGTTCTCAGGAAGTCGTCATCCATCCATGTGGGTCTCGGAGAAGAGTCAAGTTCTGTCATGTTTTAGCCGAATTTCTGAAATATATCGAAAATATTTCTAAACCAAATTATATTCTAACTCTGGGAGACTTCGCAATCTGTCTCTCTTTCAATTGGATTAATTCATTTATCTTGTTCATAAAATCCACTTATGAATATAAATCATAAAATACTTAGCAGTAACCTAGGTTATTTATAGCTAACTGACTAACTGACTGACTGACTACCAGATATAACTATATAAATCTCTGGTAACAAGTAAGGGGCCGTCCACATATTACGTAATCACGTTTTTGGGATTTTCGGAAACCTCGCCCCCCGCCAAGATTACGTAAACAACCGAGTTAGCGAAAAATGTAAAGAATCGTGAACCCAGCGATTGAAAAGTGTTTAAAGACGGTAAGTAGAAAAAACAATTTAGAATGCTTTTAAAAATATACTTTATTAATTCAAAGTAATTATAGAATCTCTTTCTTTTTGTATTTCTATTTAAACTGCCCACACTCCTCGTTGGTCTACTGTTGAGCCTCCGGTTCGGAGAGCAGTGAAAACGCTTTGGCTTATGTACTGAGAAACTCCATGTGGAAATCCGCCATAGTTGATGCGCCACACGTTAATCAATTTAATCTTTCAGAGATCGAGTTGGAGCGTGCAGCGGCGCGCTAGGCCAGAGCGGCCACCGGCTTGCCAGCACGCGCAGGAACAGGCCCGGGCCGCTAAATCACAGACGAGCGCGTGGAATATCAAGCACATTGCGCCAAGGGGTGTCTTTGGCGCGGCACCGCGCTATTTCCGTGCAGGTTTAGACCAAAAGGGGACCAAAGTGGGACCAAAAGGGTGTCATTTATTACGAGCTGCTGAAACTGGGAGAAACCATCACGGGCGATCGCTATCGAGCTCAGCTCAAGAATTTGAACGATGCTGTGAAGATAAAACGACCGGAATGCGCTAAAAGGCACGAGAAGGTAATTTTCCAGCATGACCATGCTCGACCACACGTCGCGATGCAGGTCAAGAACTTCCTGAAAACGCTTCGCTGGGACATCCTTCCTCACCCGCCGTACTGCGTCATCCGACTACTATTTGTTCCGGTCAATGGCCCATGGCCTTTTCGAGCAGCGCTTCCAGTCTTTCGAGGATGTTGAAAAATGGCTGGATTCGTGGATAGCCTTCAAGGATGAAGACTTCTTCCGCCGGGAAATCTGTTTTATGCCAGAAAGATGAGAGAACGTCATAGCTAGCGATGGACAATATATTGAATGAAATGCACATTCAAATTTGCTTCGAAATAAATGTTCAATATCACAAAAAAAAGGAAGTTTTCAATTCAATAACCTATACCTTCTTTATTCTTACGAGTAACTATTCTTCGTTTTATTGTTAATAAAATAAGGAATTCAATCATATCACAGCCAATTATAAATGTAATATAACTATGTCTATACAACTACCTATGTATTAGTTTTTAAGACAATAAATTTATTTTTATTTTTTTATTTATTTATTAATATTTCACACACATTTATAATACTAGATTAATAAAATTAAAATCTACCTTGCTGGAGTAATGCCCGTACTAAGGTAGACTTTTATGTATTCTTTTTCCTTTTTTTTTAATTCGTAATTGTGACATAATGTAGCATTGCTTTACGTGGTAGCTCTATATTTACACAAATTTTACATATACTTATAATTTAGTAACATAATATACATAATAATATTAAATAATTATATATACACATACACATATAAACATATACATCTACACATATACATATACATATATACATATATACATTTATACATATAATTTATACATATACATAAAAGTAGTAATTTTATGTAGTTTGGTATTCTTATACAGCGTTATAATTAACTAATTTCTCCGTTTCGTTCCTTCCTAGCTCAATCAACCATTCCGTCATAATTTTTCTTCCTCGTATGGTATCTAACTTCACTTTTAATTCCGAATGTATTCTATTGTGTAGTCGGACAGCTAGAAAAGAAAAATGTCGTTGGGCAAATTTAGTTTTCATAAGGGGAACATCATGTTGCATGGCTGTAACTGCTCGTGTTCTGATAGTGTGAGATTTAATAATATGCCGCTCTGTGTGGGTGTAATAAAATATTGTCGATACTTTCACATATAATTGGCGTATGTCTAGGACTCGGAACTCTTTAACCCCTCCTCTCGCTAAGTAAAAATTCAGCTATCACTTTTGCCCGCGACATTTTCGCGCGTAAAATCGACGCGAGTCGACGACCTTGATACAAACGACCATAACTTGTAAACCACTATACGGATCATAAAAAAAATTACTGTAAAATGATCGCATTGAAATTTGACATATAAAAAATTATAACCTGGAAATTTGGGGAGGCGGCCGATAAGTGGTCGCTGGAGAACCTAAAAGGCTTTTTATTTATTACCCTAATTATTGACTTTTGAGCCTTAATCGAGGGATCTAGAGCTGAAAGTGACGCGCCACCCCATCCAAGGATCCCATATGATAGTATACTATTGACTAAAGCGTAATAGATGGTTTTGATTAAGGGTTTTGAGATTACACTCCTTAGTACCTTAAAGATGTGAATAAGTTGGCGGACTTTTGATGCAGTACCCTGTATGTGGTCCTTCCAGTTGAGCTTATCATCTACAATAAATGATTTGATTTCATTTTGATTGATAAAACTGTTTTTTTAAATTTCCAAAGAGTAAGCACTCCCATTCTCGCTATAATTCAAATGCCTCTTGTATGGTTGACTTTTATTTACCTATCCCTTTATAATTCAAATTGATTAAAAGCAGGTTTTCGTAGCGATTTTTCAACTGTCGATCACAAACAAACCATAAAACAAGTTATTCAGAAATGTAATGAATATAGAATTTCTTATTATTTGGCATTTGTAGATTATAGTAAATCGTTTGACTCTTTAAAACACGCAAAAATATGGGAAGCGCTTGAAACACAAGGACTATAAAAGAAATATATAGGACTGATTAGAAACATATACCAGAACATGACATCAAAAATTCGAACTGAAAGAGTAGCAGAGCAATTCCCTATTAAAAATAGGGGTCAGACATGGAGATCCAATATCACCCAAAATTTTCTCAGCAGTTCTTGAATATGTATTTAGACGTGTCGGATGGAGGAAATAAGGAATAAACATCAACGGGATGCAATTAAACCATCTAAGGTTTGCAGACGATCTCACTTTGATTTCTGAAGATCCCAAAAGCCTGCAAGAGATGCTTGAACAGATTTTATATGAAAGTGATAAAGTTGACCTCTCAATGAACGCTACAAAAACCAAAGTAATAACAAACCATGACAAAGTCCCTATCACAGTCAACAATACTGAAATAGAATATGTTAAGGATTATACATACCTTGGACAGACAATATCACCACACGACCTCACAACAAAGGAAATAAATAATAGAATACAACTAGTATGGAAAAGATATTGGACTCTTAAGGAAATTTTCAAAAACCCTCAGATACCACACAAAGCCAAGAAAAAAAAATTTATTAATTTATTTTACCCGTCATGACATATGGGTGTCAAACATGAAGACTATAAAAACCAAAATATATCCAAACTTGAGACCTGTCAACACAGTATGGAGCGAAGCATGCTCAACGTCAAGTTAAAGGACAAAATAAAAGTAGAAAAATTACGGAGGCAAACTAAGGTTAATGATGCCACATACTGCATAAGAAAACTGAAATGGAGGTGGGAAGGTCATATTGTTAGAAGCAACAAAGAAAAATGGGCTAAGGAAGTAACCGAATTGTGTCCGAGACAACACAAAAAAAGGGAGGCAGCGTCTTAGATGGGAAGACGATATTCGAAAAACTGCAGGAGTTACTTGGATGAGGATGACCCATATTTGGAAAGTGTGGCAAGCTTTAGCGGAGGCCTTTTCGGAGCAGCAAGACAATCCTTAATACCGGGGTCAAGTAAGATAGTTATTTAATTAGTTTTAATGCTGCTTGATTTTAATTTAATATTACACTCAAAATTTCATATGTTTATTAGATTGTTAATAAAGGCTATTATTATTATTATTTTATTATTATTATACAATTCAATTTTATCTATACTAATATTATAAAGAGGTAAGGTTTGTGACGTTGTAGGAAGTAATCTCTGGATCTACTGAACCGATTCTGAAATTCTTTTACTATAGAAAGCCACGTTATTTGTGAGTGTCATAGGCTATATATTAATCCGAAAAATGAAAAGACTTTTTCGTGGTAGTCGGATTTCCAAAGTAATTCGGAAAAAACGGTCGAACGAAAACGTTTCTAACGAACGCTGCCTTAACAATGAGAGATATATAATGGTTAAGTTCTAGAGAAAAGTTGTAGAGCTTGATATTTAAGTCAATGTTAGTCAATGACAGTCAATGACAGTCAAGTCTAACTTTTATATTTAAGTCACAAAAATTTGTTTTTTATATTAAAAAATTAATTTAAATCGTTAGGTCATGTTTATTGGTCATGTTATCAACAATTATGAATTCTTATCCAAATAAGTAAAGTTATCGTCTCGTGTTTAAAGCAAAAGACTTTTCCCTTTACTGCATATAATTTGTCTTTTACTGCATAAATAGTTAAAGAGATTATACGCTCACAAATAAGACACTCACAAGAAGACACTCACAAATAACGGTATTATAGTCAAATTGGCATGCAAATACATACATACATATGTATGCAGTAAAAATATAACCTATCTTTTGGCAGTCAGGAAATAAATCGTAGCACTCAGTACTAAACGAACCACACTCATATAATTGCATCACAGGTAAAAAGTTTTACCGCCCAACGAAGTGGACACGAGTCAGCTAGTATAATATATAAGTAGTATAAATTTGAATTGTGTAGTACTTAGGGTTTACTTGTAACCGATCATTAGGAAAAAAACACTTACTGTGATATTCTTCTCGGTAAATTAAATACGACACTAAAATTGAGTACAAACGGAACACAACCGTAAGCAGAGATGCCCAATTGAAATGTGATATCTAAGTATATATCACTTCTGTAATAAAAACTCTAGCATGACTATTCAAAAACAACGCGGATTTATAATGGGGCGATCAAATAGTCAAGGTTTTATTATTTAATAGGCTAAAATCACGCAAACCAGGGACCTGTATTATTATTGGTTTAATACTGATTAACAAAACGAAAAATTACAGGAAATAATAACAGTGAAATTTCTCCTATTATTACACGACTGCCCAACAAAATAGGGGTGTAGTGTGTTCAGCTTTCATCTATGTATATTTTACTTTTGTTTATTCCACCGTAACTTCTAAACGCCTGAACCGATATAGAAGTGTGTGGTATTGTTAGCATTGTTGTCATTCCGATTGTCATAGAGTACTTTAACTACGATTTATACTTAGGCCGATATAAATTACGATTTATATCTTATTTCATGGCAGCGAGCAAATGAAGTATTTTATTTTTATTTTCATTTAATGGCTGGCTGATAGCGAGCCCAGCAATAGTATATCGTCCTTTTAAAGAGTGGATATAAAATATTCGAATTTCAAATCGAATTTTCGGTATGTCATTCCGCATTTAAGAGACGATTCATTGTGATTTTTTTCATTGTTTTTGCTTTAATTTGTCTTTAATAAAGACATTTTATTTTGGTTTGCAAAAGGATACGCTTTGTTTCTGAGATGTGGATGAAGGGCGATCGTTCGCTAGCGATAAAGGGATCCCATTAAACCTACATTGCACTGTCGAAAGTGGTGCTCATCCAGGCATACATCTCATTTAAAATAAGCATTTCCCAATCCAGTCCGGGAAAACCTTCCAGCTATGTAAGTGGCTTTTATTATTTTAATTTTTTCATCAAAGTGTCATCCTTTAAACGAATTCTCATTCAAACATAAGCATTTCCCAATACAAGCTGGGATTTCTTTCGCTACTTTTTAAGTAGCTTTTACTAATTTTATTTTAAATAAAAACATCATCCCATAAACGGATTTCTTTACAAACCTTATCAAATATAACAATATTATACTGTTTTCTACAACGTTTCTTTATAATTTTTTAATATTATACAATTTTATAAAGGTTTACCATATTTTGATAACATTATACAATCTTTATTATAAACTTCTCTGCCAGAAATTAAGATTGAAGTTTCTTCTTTCATTTCATTGAGCATACGGAGGTTTTTTTATTTTTATTTCGATTTAATGGCTCGTTGATAACAAACTCAGCCAATTGTATCATATTTTAAATTTTGGTAGCATTCGAAATTTGAATTATTTCGTAATGTCACTTTCATTTATAAAAAGGCTTTGCCGAAGTGATCAATAATTGAATTTTTTATTTTTTCGCTTAATTCGTCTCAATTGAAGGCATTTTGTGTTGCATAAGGATAAGCCCTATTTATGAGATATATGGATGAATAGTGATCGTTAGTCGACTGCAAAAGGACCTTTAAACTTACATTGCACCGTCGAAAGTCGTGCACATCCGTAAGTATATCTCATTCAAACATAAGCATTTCCCAATACAAGCTGGGATTTCCTTCGCTACTTTTTAAGTAGCTTTTACTAATTTTATTTTATATATATATATATATATATATATATATATATATATATATATATATATATATATATATATATATATATATATATATATATATATATATATATATATATATATATATATATATATATATATATTTATATATATATATATATATATATATATATATATATATATATATATTTATATATATATATATATATATATATATATATATATATATATATATATATATATATATATATATATATATATATATATATATATATATATATATATATATATATATATATATATATATATATATATATATATATATATATATATATATATATATATATATATATATATATATATATATATATATATATATATATATATATATATATATATATATATATATATATATATATATATATATATATATATATATATATATATATATATATATATATATATATATATATATATATATATATATATATATATATATATATATATATATATATATAAACCAAAGCAAGAAATTAAACTCTTATAAGATTATGTTTGTTGTCGGGTTTTACTTAATTAACCAGAGCTTGTGCTTGTGCGGACATCCTATAAAAACAGCGTACAATATTTAATATAAAAGAGTTATAAAAACAAACTCACAAATAAAAAAGTTATTTTTTTAATAGTACCTACAGAATAAGTGTAATTATTGAAAAATGGTATTTATTAATTTTTCAGTTCAAATAATCGTAATCTAATAATAATAAAATGCTCAATATATTAATAAATTTGCCCAGAAATAAACAATAAAGCAATAAAAACATTAATCCTCATATTCATCAGAGACTCATAAAGATAATCAAATCAGTTGTAAAATAATTCATAATGTTAAATAACACAGTTTAATCAATTGTAATACTAAAAACACTTACAATAATCGTAATCGTTGAAGTTATAAAAAATATTTTTAAAAAATTGACAGGGTAATATTTTAAAATACGTTTTTGTGTATAAGAGAGTTACCATCAATTAGCAGCCACTTCTTTAACTCTTTTTTGACGACTTGCTAACTAGGTGTGTCTTATATACAAACAGGGAGGATGTTAAAAAATGGCCCAGTGAACAAGAACTCTATTTTGTCAAAAGCTGTTGTTATGAGTGGTATATTCATGTAATCTCTAGCTGCCTTCCTGGTTCCTGGTATGGTTCTCGTGCTCAGATGTATTGAAATATTTTTAGCATATAATAACCTATGTAACGCATAAAACTTTGAATCCTTAAATAATAAATCACTCGTGAATGTGAAAGGTTTTCTAATGATTGTTTTTATAACAGACTTTTGCGCAACACATAGTGGTTGTACAACAGCTTCAACTCAACCACCCCATGCTGTTATACTATAATATATAACCGTTTCACAGAGAGTAAAGTAGGTGATATTAATCGTTGCTGGGTCCCAAATGTTCCTTAATTCTTTAAAAATAAAACCAAGCTGATGTTCCTTGCTCGATAAACAGTCTATGTGATCGCCCCAACGTAGATTATGATCGATTGTAATGCTCGTTTTATATTTTTACTCTCTCTTAACCCTTCGAGTAGCGGCATAATTTCATGGCAGACCGCGTTCGACAAAAAGTACTATAAGTATGGAACTACTATAGCAATCATAAAAAGAATACGAAATTTCGTATATAGAATATTGAAATCTCATTTTGTAAAACAATTTGATTATTATGAAAAAATATGTGAAAGTCGAGAAAGTGAAAAAAACTCGGCATTTCTAACTTGTACTTGTCTTACGGAATAATACGGAATCCTATTTAGAAATTGTAAATACTATCGTGATCTTCATTAGATTTTCTATAAAAGGTAATATTTCGTTTTGCTTATTTACATACAAAAATATTTAGATAATAGCTCATAAAAAGCAATAAAAATTGATGATGTTTGACAATAGAATTTTACCAGAAATATCCGCGAAATGACGCGCGAAGTTATTTTAGCGGCCGTCTATGTATCTATGGTAATAGTGAGATATTTGGTATGGATTTTAGGGTGCGTTCGAATGAGAAAATAATATTACTGTGCACTCCGGGAGCAAGCCGCCAATAATGGTCGTTACGTAGTCAACGGTATTCTGATGTGCAACCAAATTTGGTCGTTACGTAGCCGAAGGGTTGAGGGATACTGGCATTTTCGATTGCCTCAGCTTTTCATACTACTTAAAATTAAAAAAAAAACAAAAAAAAAATATATAAAAAGTTTTTCAAAAAAATATATTTTTTAAGTTGCCTACTTCGTTGTACTGATTTACCTACAAAGCTTTGTATCCAACTATTTGTATACAAATGGTTTTTTTATCTTGTGCATTTTTTGTAATAAGTCACGCATATTTTTGTAATAAGAGCGCGAAATATTTGTAAATTTAAATTCTATCGAAAGAACCACTGTCTAGTATAAATTTGAATAAGCTTATATTGTTAACACCCAAATACCTTACAATTTCGTTGATTTTTTGAGAAAAATAAAAATTCCATTTCCCGACAAAAGAGAAGTTTTCTACTAGACATGGTGGGCTATGACTCTCTTAAGTTGCGTAGAGAAATGCTCGCCATGGCCTACGTTTTCAAGCTGATTAGGGGAAGAGTTGATAATCCTAGCATGCTAGCGAAGGTTTGTCTCTTTGTTCCGGAAAATTATAATCGTGCTCGCACTCATAATCTATTTGCGGAGCCGTCCTCGCGCACCAACCTAAGTCGATGGAGCCTGCTTACCCGAGCTTTGCGGTACATAAATGCGCTATGTTCAAAAGCGTCAGACTTTGATATTTTTAAAGCGAGCCCGCATCTCTTCAAGGTGTGGGCATTGCGCTACTTGTTTATGTCAGAAAAATATAAATTGTTATCTCTTTATGTACTGTACAACAAAACCCATTATGTACTGTAAGTTTGTAAGTTTTTCTATTCTTAATGCCTGTATTTGTATTTAACGCCTATTTAAAGATGTTGTGTATATACTTTTTTTTAAATATTTATTTATTTATTTATTTTAAATATTTTTTTAAGAATTCTTTTTTTTTAATATTTATATGTATATTGCATATCAACGGATTGGTATAAACTATTATGTTGATTTGCTTATGAAATAAATAAATAAATAAATTTAGTAGTAAAGAAGATTTTTCGATTGTGCCCCTCATTTTTAATTGACACGTAATTTCATACGAAGCCCAGTTGTATCTTAATATTACTATAAAAGTATATATCTATATCTAAATATTGATTTTAAAAAACACTTTGTCATTTTACGACTCCTAATGTCATCATTTTGACACTTTGTTTTTGCAAAAGTTACGATGTATGGTGATTACTTTTTTTGCAATCATATTTTTAATCATATGATCTACGTGTATGTTTAATCAATACTTATATTAGGGCCCACTGACTGGCGGAAGAGCCTAATCTAAACGTTCAGTTTTTTAGACATTGCCATTATCTATACAGTGTCCTTGAGCGCAAATAACCGCACAATCATTCGCCAGAATATACCTACGGCTATCGGCAAATGACACGACAAATTTTATTATAATCTTAAGAGGGCTCCGAGCCTAT
The DNA here is from genome assembly GCA_944548615.1 of Micropterix aruncella. Taxonomy (NCBI): domain Eukaryota; kingdom Metazoa; phylum Arthropoda; class Insecta; order Lepidoptera; family Micropterigidae; genus Micropterix; species Micropterix aruncella. The sequence continues at coordinate 32,290,549 of OX155967.1, forward strand.
GCCGCTAAACAAATGTAGGTAATTTACGCTTGCCGGCGGCGGCCACGCAGGTGTGACTAAATCGCATACATTGATAACGCTGAACAGACGGTCACCCGCCAAAGCTATGTAACCCGCATTTTATAATTTTATTGCTCATAGCAAATTGCAAATAACAAAAACTGCAAATTGTGATAAAAGCAAATCCTTTTGCACACGTATTTATTAGACCAAAATGGTCGATTTGACCCGCCGTTCCGACATATTTGACCCAGCGGACTCAAAATAGTGGCCGTTTTTCAAGATGGTCGCTAATAAACCAAAACTTTTTTTCTCATGCTGATTTTAATGACCCATGGGCCTTTTCGGCTATTTTGGGGTCGTATATTTCAAATATGGCAATAAAAATAACTTTAGTTAATTTTGAAAAGGATTATAAACATTTTTAACGAGTATTTACTTTCACGTTACCGTTATGTTATACGCGTCTTCTTCGAGTATTTGCACACTGGAAAAGACGAATCTAAAGTCAAAACTGTCAAAAAAGTCAAACGAGATAATAATTTTGTGTATGCTGTAAGTAATTTCTGAAATTTGCTACCCAGAAAACATGGAAAATTTGAACTATATAATATAGAATATGTGAATGGGTCTTTGACTTTGAATTTGTAGTCGCCGGCTCAAATTATGGGTCTTTAAAATCAGCACGAGAGTAATCATTTTGGTTTATTAGCGGCCATCTTGGAAAAATTGCCGCAATTTCGAGTCCGCTGGGCCAAATTGTCGGAGCGGCAGGTCAAATCAATTATTTTGGTCTAATGAACACACGTGTGCAAAAGGATTTGCTTTTATCACAATTTACAGTATTCTTTAAAAATATGAGACGAACCGCTTCCACTATCAGGATAGCAGATATACTTTATGATTCTGAGTAAAGAAATAAAAATGGATAATGCTTAAAACAATTATAACATTGTTATTCTCGTCAGTACGAGGATAAAATGTATGTCGAGAAGGATAAAAAAACAGTAATTATTATAGGTATAAATAGCTACACTAAAACTTTAATTATTTCAAAAAGCAGTTACCTTTATAAATAAACTACTTCCGACGGAAAGAAGGTACAGATAGATTTCGCGGCTTAATGTGATTATATATTTTTGAACAACTTCAAATATGTAATTAAAATTAATAAAGAAATAAATTAATGAATGCCACTTTTAAACAGTCTCGAAGAGGAGTTTTGTGGATTTCACTCTGTGCTCCCCGGGATTCGCCCGTTGGATGAACAATTGGAAAGTTCACGAGCACCTTTCTTCTTCGGACCGCAGACTGGTGACATTTGGCATCGGCCGTCGCGTTCCCCCCACGCCACAATCCGAGTGGCGATACCGAACCGGCGACATTAACTGGGACCGGTTTGGTGAAGTCCTCTGCGAGAATCTTGAGGCCTTTCCATCGCCTTCTAGTAGTACCGCAGAGGACTTGTGTGTCGCACTTAATGCGGCCATCGAGTCTTCCTGTGATGCCGTAGTAGGGCGGAAGAAACCCCGCGGTGGTTTCGCGGCCCCGTGGTGGTCTTCCGAACTCTGCGATAATTTTAAATTTAATATTTTAAATAATGTAACGTAGCGATTGAAAATTAATGTGATTGAAAATTGTTATTTTTGTGATGTGACGCAATGATGAGATGAAAATTTTCTGCTGATCGATCAAGGTGAACAATGTATGAGATGAAGAATCAATAAAAATTAAAAAACTCAAGTTTCATTTTTTTTTAAACTCTCTCTATACTATTGAATATCTATGATATTGAACATTTTCAAAGCCTATTTGATTTTAAAATGTTTTTCAAAGGATTTTATTTTTCTATGGTTTTAAAATATTTCTAAGTATTCTGTAGTTTTGAATATTTTCAAAGACTATTTGACTTTAAAATGATTTTCAAATTATTTTATTTTTCTATGGTTTCAAAATATTTCAAAGTATTTTATAGTTTTGAATATTTTCAAAAACTATTAGATTTTAAAATGATTTTCATTTTTTTTTAATTTTCTATGGTTTCAAAATATTTTTAAGTATTCTATAGTTTTGAATATTTTCAAAGACTATTTGATTGTAAAATGATTATTAAATTATTTTATTTTTCTATAGTTTCAAAATATTTATAAGTATTCTATAGTTTTGAATATTTTCAAAGACTATTTGATTTTAAAATTCCCGTGCTTTTTCTGGTTTAAATGACGTGTCGCAACCTTAAATCAGTGCATATCCTATCAATGCTCTTTGTAAGCTAAATATCTTACAGCCAACCACTTATTTTCAACTTACGAAAATGTTACATCTGCATGCCGAAATGTCCTTCGTTGCTCACTCCTGATGGCGAAACTGCTTTTCAAAATCAATATTCAAATTCAATATTCTACCTGTACATGGTTTATGCGTCTTTCAGTATTTTTTTATTGAATTTCAGGTTTTTCACGCAAATTAACTAAACTATTCGAGATTACAAGTTTCGAATAGTGGTCCCTTCAGAAAATATTTTCATTTGTTTTAAGCTTATTGGAGTCGATCTATTTTTTATATAATGAGCATCGTATCGATCGAATCTTGGGGTTTAAAACTATCTCATTTTCTTATATCTCGGACTGAAAACAACATCGCTTTCTCATGTCTTCAGACTGAAATTTCACGCTGATTCTATGGCGTTTCTCAAAAAACGAAATATGTTTTCTTACGCTTCCCCATTAACTAAAATACATGTAGAGTATTATAATAAGTTATAACAAAGATGGCATAAACATCCATTAATAAAAAAACAAATATAAAAAATAAAATACTTACTGCTGTTTGCTTTCTCGTGACGATGCGTGACGACGCGGCACTGCGGTGTAGAAGAATAAAATATTACGTGAGCGGGAACTGATAAGAGCTAACCGAAAAAGACGTGCTCCCGCTTTCAATAGCAGCAGGGAAGTGAATCTATTTCATAGCGCGCCTGTGTATTTATTAACGCGGCCAGCCCATACAAAAAATGTATGGAGAATCTGATACCTGATTTTCTGGGATTTATTGTATAAAATCCTATTACAATCATTGAAATTTAAATAGCTTATAGTGAAGATATGTCATTTAACTTTCTTTTATAATAATTTGTAATTCAAATTAGTTATTAATTTCTGAGTGAGGACCAAAACCCCGCGCCCATTCTTGTATATTTTCTCGGGTGTTTTTAAAAAAAACTACGCAAACTATTGCCAAATTTATTAGCTCACCTTATAAATGACTTATTGATAAAAACGAGTGTTTTTTGTCACTGCTTTTATTAGCGTAGTTTTAGCGGAATAACTAAAACGCTAGACCCTAATTTGAGAAATTTCGTGCAGCACCCTCTTAATACTAAGCACGTGTAACCTCATGAGCTTGCGCATTGCTGGAAGCCTAGCGCCGAACCAATCTCACTTTATTTACCAATCGCTGCCTCACCCTTTCGCTCCGAAGGGCTGCAAATGCCTGACTTATTTGTTAACCATTTGACTAAAGTTGTCGAATCAGCACGTGGTCTATATTTGCTGATGACGTCAAATTAATTTTATTTACTGGAAGTGCTGAGGCCTGCAAGCACTTCCAGGGTGATATTAATGCAGTTTATGCATGGAGCAATTACTGCAACATCTTCACGTCGATAAATGTTCAGTGATATATATATATATATATATATATATATATATATATATATATATATATATATATATATATATATATATATATATATATATATATATATATATATATATATATATATATATATATATATATATATATATATATATATATATATATATATATATATATATATATATATATATATATATATATATATATATATATATATATATATATATATATATATATATATATATATATATATATATATATATATATATATATATATATATATATATATATATTAATTTTATTTATTTGTATCAAACATAATTATAAAACACATAAAAAAGGTCATACCAAGTAATGGTGCGAAGAAACAACGGACCACATTCTCATGACCATGCTCAGCGCATACCCAACTAGGCCAAATATAGCCTGTATCTGGGCATACGACTTATTTTTTGACTTAGGTGGAGAAGCCTAACTGACGTCGGTACTCATATAGATACATATACACATACACACATACATATACATACACAAATATATAAATATAACGATCTAAATATATTATATTATTATTCTTTTGCATTATATTACAATATAGTACATTTTGTTTAATATCTTATATCATATTATATAGTATAATACACATACATATATATTTTTAAGATATGACTTGCAGAAGTTCTTTCTCTGTCCTTGAACGACCTATGTCGTCAAGAAGCCATTTTTTAATATTTTTTTTGAATAAAATGGTATTTTCTATTTCCTTTATTTTGTCATCAAGACGGTTGAATATTTTAGGTGCTATATAGTTGAATTGTCTTTGGGCAAATGAAGAATTAACTCGGGGAACGGCATAATTCAGACCTGCAGATGTTCTTGTAGTTCGGTGTTGCTGGCTTCGTAGTCGTTTATCTGAGGTTCGATGGAAGAACATGAGCGACTGTTTCACAAACAGCTGGCGTATATCTAACACATTACTTTCTTTGAATAGAATGTTGGAGTCATATCGTGGGGGCCTTCTATTGATTACCCTCAACAAAAGCTTTTGGGCTTTCACTAGAGGATCCAAGACAGATTTTGCACATGCTCCCCAAGCTATTATTCCGTGTACCCATAAACCCTGACACAGGGCCATATAAACCATATTTAGGGAGTTCTTAGAAAGGACGTTGCGTAATTCTCTAAAGACGAAAACTAGTTTCCGAGACCTCGAAGAGAGTTGTATTAATTGGTTTTCCCAGCTCAATTTAGAGTCTATTAGGACACCCAGATACTTGACTTCAGTTTTTTTTTGGATATGGTAACAAGCGCAGGATGGTTGTCTATTACAGTGGTAAGAGTGGATTGTCAATGATGGAGGAGGTGGGATGACTACAGGACGTAATCCAAACACAATGAAATTGCTTTTTGAGGCATTTAGGGTTAGGACATGTCTATCAAGCCATGCTTTCACACTGTCCAGACTATTTTGTGCCTTTACTAGTACCTCAGCCCATGTTTCCGCTTCAACGAGGATAACCGTGTCATCAGCAAATGAGACAATTCTTGCATTATCGCCAAGAGGCAATTCACACAAGTCATTGACGTACATCAGAAAGAGAATAGGGCCAAGTACGCTGCCTTGAGGCACACCAAAGGATATTTCGGCACTGTCACTTTCTTTGCCGTCAATCACTAAAATCTGTGACCTGTCCTTCAAATAACTTTCTATCCATTTATTCGAGTATCCCTGTATACCATATCCAAAGAGCTTTTTTTTAAGTATCGCATGTGAAACAGTATCAAATGCTTTAGACAGATCGAGGAAAATTGCCATGGCTTTTTTCCCTTGGTCAATACTCTTAGCTACGGATTGAGTAACGAAATTAATGGCATCATTTGTCCCTCGACCTTGTCTAAAGCCGTATTGATGATCAGAGAAAAGTCCCTCTGAGTCAAAAAATTTAACAAGTCGTGACTTAGGAATTTTTTCAATGATTTTTGAAAACACGCTAAGCAAGGAGATAGGCCGATAGTTGCTAATTTCATCACTACTACCAGACTTAAAGATTGGTATAACTTTTGCCCTCTTAAAGCATTGGGGAAAAACTCCAGTTTTAATATATATATACACTTTAGGGTTTTTGGAAGAATACTGGCATCCGCTGCTGTCACCAACGGCTACCCGCTTTTCTTCTGTGGTACTGGGAGAATAGTGATTTGGCGGGATGATAATGTGAATTTAAATTAAAATGGTTTAATTTTGAATTTAAAAAAAATACATATTTTTAAAAATTTTAATAAAAAAAATATAAAAACTAGTTGTAGTGCATGTGTGTTAAAAGTGTTTGAACTACATATGTGTGGGGAGGTGAGTGTGTGTGAGTATTTGTGTTGGATTGTGTGGGTGTGTGTATGCGATGAATATGTTAATTTCGTTTTGATATGTGTTAATAATGGAACACTCAGTGTTTTGGACGTTTAGTCCGCACCCCTGGCAAGCTCCTAGTACCCATATATGTCCAAGTTCCCACGTTTTAAGTTTTATTTCTAGTGTATTTTCCGGGAATGCCCTAATAACTTTTACAGTGAAACACTCATCGAAGCTTTTGCCATGCGCTCGCGCGTGGGTGGGGATTGGAAGACTTGATACGCCTCCTTTGGCTGAGCAACGATGATTATTCATGCGAAGATTGAGTCTATTGGTAGTTTCACCTACATAAAATGCATCACAATATCTGCATTGTAGGTGGTAAATGCAGTTTTGCGAAGCGCAGTCCGCATGTGTGCTGATTTTGTAGACTTCAGTAGTGTTAGGGCTAGTGAACTCGGTGGCGGGAAAATGAATAGGGCATGTTTTACATCGGCTTATATTACAAGGGAAGGAGCCTGGCGGCGATGGGGTGCTGATGCTGGCGCTAGTGGCAGTGCGGGACAGAATATCACGGAGGTTGGGAGGTCTCCGGTACACGATGTTGGGTGGGGCCGATAAGAGGCTTTTAGTAAGCGGGCTGGAAGAAATAATGGGGAATAAATCTTTAAGAATGGGTCTCAATTTTTCCACCCCAGGGAATTCGACAAAGGGCGATCGTTCGCTAGCGATAAAGGGATCCCATTAAACCTACATTGCACTGTCGAAAGTGGTGCTCATCCAGGCATACATCTCATTTAAAATAAGCATTTCCCAATCCAGTCCGGGAAAACTTTCCAGCTATGTAAGTGGCTTTTATTATTTTTATTATCAAAGTGTCATCCTTTAAACGAATTCTTAAAAAAAGAAATTGTACAAAAAACCAATCAAATATATTTATATATATATATATATATATATATATATATATATATATATATATATATATATATATATATATATATATATATATATATATATATATATATATATATATATATATATATATATATATATATATATATATATATATATATATATATATATATATATATATATATATATATATATATATATATATATATATATATATATATATATATATATATATATATATATATATATATATATATATATATATATATATATATATATATATATATATATATATATATATATATATATATATATATATATATATATAGATATATATATATATATATATATATATATAGAATCTCTATATAAAGAGAATATTTTATTTGATGTTTTTATTTATAAATTGTATTTGTTTTGTGAATTGTTTTATAAATAAATAAATAAAATTACATGAATTGCTTGTTTATTCTGTGCAGATGTATCATTGAAATAAGTCATATAGTAGGTATGTATTTCACTTGACAAACGAACGTTGTCTAGGTATTTATTGCTCAATCTGGTTCTCAAGCTGTTTTTCAAATATTTTCAAATCAAACCCTTTCATCCTGAGCCCTGACAGACCATTTTTTTCTTACCTATTTGAATTGTAGTTATTGTGAAAAGCGGTATTATTCTGAAACTCGATGAGGTAAGTAGTCATGCAGCAGCCGCCCGGACTATATGTATTCTCATGCAATATCACCTGGAGACCCTCACATACACTCTACATTCAAAATGTTTCAAAATGCCCACGTCTTTGCGACCCGGATTTACGAGTTTTCCGAGCCAGGGGAAATACTTTGCATTGGAGCTCCTCCCCAGCAGCATTTCAGTTAATGATTTTAAAAGCGCATAATACAAATATTCTATGTTGGATTTTGGATTTCTGACAGGGGAATATGAACCCTTGAATAAATTGGCACTCATTATTACCTACTAGCTGGCCCGACAGACGTTGTCCTGTCTAAATTTCAATAAATTTGTTTGTGATCAGCGGCGGACCTGAGCTAATATTACTTGGGGGCCTGCCTAATTAATCAACTAATTGCCAATTTTGCCAAAAAACTGTTTTCGATAATGATGTCTAGGTCACTAGGTACACAATATATAAAAAAAGAGGACACTACAATATTTTATTTGTTTAATATGAGAGACACACAAACACAACTGACACACGCAAATATTTAACTTTTCACTAAAATCGACTAAACAATATTAATATTAATTGTAATAATTAGTATCTTAATTAACCAAGTAGTAATATTATTTGTAAAGCTAGTTAATATAAGTAAAATTTAAACAAACATTCGATACTAGTTACCTATTGACAAGGTACTAGCCTCGGTAGGAACTCAACTGCTATACATAGATGTTATTCTATGAATAAAGATTTTTTAAAAAAGGTATTGCAAAAGAATTTGTCGCTAGCGGTCCGCCCCATACACCGAGAAATTGATACATGAAGCTTGTTCGCTGCGAATAACCGCGTTTGCGAGAAAATACACCGAAAACAAGCGGCTGGGAGTCCCTCGGAATAGATGCAAGAATTCGATCTCAGGGTTGCCAACATTCGAAATTTGAATTATTTCGTAATGTCACTTTCATTTATAAAACGGCCTTGCCGAAATGATCAATAGTTTAATTTTTAATTTTTTCGCTTAATTCGTCTCATTTGAAGGCATTTTGTGTTGCATAAGGATAAGCCCTATTTATGAGATATATGGATGAATAGTGATCGTTAGTCGACTGCAAAAGGACCTTTAAACTTACATTGCACCTGTCGAAAGTCGTGCACATCCGTAAGTATATCTCATTCAAACATAAGCATTTCCCAATACAACCTGGGATTTCCTTCGGTACTTTTTAAGTAGCTTTTACTAATTTTATTTTAAATATATATATATATATATATATATATATATATATATATATATATATATATATATATATATATATATATATATATATATATATATATATATATATATATATATATATATATATATATATATATATATATATATATATATATATATATATAATTTTCAATAATATATAAAATTAGATTCATGAAAAGTTACTTATCTGGGGTCCTGGTGGACCAGAAACATTTAAACGATAGTTAATGTCCTCTTTAAATACTTAGAGCAGCGGCAGTCATAGAGATGAATACGACTAGTGTCGAAATATTCTCAATCATATAATTTCTTCTAAAATAAGTTACTAACATCCATTTCTGTTACAGAAACCATCCTCCTATACGTATTACATCCAAGGGCATACAGTAATTCGGCTGCAATAACTAAGAACATCATAGGTTATCAATTGCGGAAACAGGTGCCGCTGCCCTAAGTATTTAAAGAGGACATTAACTATCGTTTAAATGTTTCTGGTCCACCAGGACCCCAGATAAGTAACTTTTCATGAATCTAATTTTATATATTATTGAAAATAATTTAAAAAAATTTACACACTTAAAATATCAATATATATATATATATATATATATATATATATATATATTTATATATATATATATATATATATATATATATATATATATATATATATATATATATATATATATATATATATATATATATATATATATATATATATATATATATATATATATATATATATATATATATATATATATATATATATATATATATATATATATATATATATATATATATATATATATATATATATATATATATATATATATATAGGTATATATATATATATATATATATATATATATATAGAAATATTTGATAGTTTTGTGTATATATTCTTTTTAGAATTGATCAATAAGATGATTATAAAGTAAATAATTATAAAAGCCACTTACATCGTGACGAAGGATTCCCTTGATCGGATTCGGGAATGCTTTAGGTGTTAACGAGAATGATGAATGCCTCTCACTTGCGGAAAGAGGAGTAGGTTTAAGTTGGGCCCATTTTTCAACTAGTAAACGCTCACCCTTCATCCAATTATCTCAAAAATTAAGCTACAATACTTCTTTATACGTAAACTCACCCAATTTCCTATTATTTCAGGGGAAATAACAAGACAAGACGAGCTACTTGACAGATGGAAGAATTTAAAATTTCGAATTTCGTTTTTTTATTTTCTAAAGGTGCGATATAAAGAAGCTGCGATCAATATTCAGCTGAAAACTTAAAACTAAAAGCGTGACATGCCCTCATATCAATGAAAGGAAGCAGTCAGCTCTTTCCTATTAGTTGGAAAGATTACCTTTAACCTAAATGGATTATTTACAATGAACGAAACATAAAATATGTAAAAATTCAATATTTTGAAATATTTGATAGTTTTGTGTATATATTCTTTTTAGAATTGATCAATAAGATGATTATAAAGTAAATAATTATAAAAGCCACTTATCTTATTGATCAATTCTAAAAAGAATATATACACAAAACTATCAAATATTTCAAAATATTGAATTTTTACATATTTTATGTTTCGTTCATTGTAAATAATCCATTTAGGTTAAAGGTAATCTTTCCAACTAATAGGAAAGAGCTGACTGCTTCCTTTCATTGATATGAGGGCATGTCACGCTTTTAGTTTTAAGTTTTCAGCTGAATATTGATCGCAGCTTCTTTATATCGCACCTTTAGAAAATAAAAAAACGAAATTCGAAATTTTAAATTCTTCCATCTGTCAAGTAGCTCGTCTTGTCTTGTTATTTCCCCTGAAATAATAGGAAATTGGGTGAGTTTACGTATAAAGAAGGATTGTAGCTTAATTTTTGAGATAATTGGATGAAGGGTGAGCGTTTACTAGTTGAAAAATGGGCCCAACTTAAACCTACTCCTCTTTCCGCAAGTGAGAGGCATTCATCATTCTCGTTAACACCTAAAGCATTCCCGAATCCGATCAAGGGAATCCTTCGTCACGATGTAAGTGGGTTTTATAATTATTTACTTTATAATCATCTTATATATATATATATATATATATATATATATATATATATATATATATATATATATATATATATATATATATATATATATATATATATATATATATATATATATATATATATATATATATATATATATATATATATATATATATATATATATATATATATATATATATGTATATTTGTTGCATATTCTTTAAATTAGACTTTAAGACAATAGAGCGAAACTCTGGCTATGTAATTAATGAAAATGAAAACTAAAGTAGCAATAATGGTAATTTAATACAATTGTCTTCAGAGAAAATTAATAATACAAATAATCTGATATCCCCATCAGTGGTTATTACTCAAGAAAATATGCCAAAAAATTGTATAAATCTGGTGCATCAGAATATTCAGGGGATAATAGGCAAAGAGCTAGAATTAGAATTGTTCTTGAACTGTAATCATATCGACATTCTAAGTATATCAGAATCATGGCTCAAAAGCCATCAGATCATTTTCAGTTCCAATAACCATCAGATTGCCAGCTCATTTAACAGAGTTCGGTTGATACGTGGTGGCTCTTTAATAATTACAAAGAAATGCTTGAAATTTAAAGAAAGACGTGATATTGTGAGCCTCTCTGTCGAACGAGTTTTAGAGATTGCATGTATAGAATTGGAGGAAACCATTGTTATGAGTGTATACAAACCACCATGTGCGCCTTATGAAGCATTTTATAAAATTATGGAAGATGCCTTATTCAAAATAACCAATAGTCCTAATACAATTGTTATTTGTGGAGACTTTAACATCAATATATTAGAAAAAAAAAATCCTTGACATTAAACTTTTTAAATTTATTTAGATCATTTAACTTATATAATGTTTTTCTTGAACCTACGAGGATAACTGACTCAAGTGCTACTTGTATAGATAATATATTCACAAACATAAAACATTTAACTGCAGTATATTTCCTGTCATAGCATAATATGATATTGAACCTGTAATAAGGCTGGATATTTTTTTTGTTACAGAAGGGTCCTGAACACATACTGTCTCTTCGCGTAATACTCAGATTGATGCTACAGAGAAGTTTTTGTCATCTGCTGTGGCTGGTTCATCATCTGCCAGGGCGGCGGTGAGTTAGAAAAATCATAAAAGAGTTTATAAGGGAAACCTTTTGGAAACCTGCAACATCTTGTCAACATCTTGTAACATCTTGTAACTTTAAAAAGTGACAATCCATTTGCATTTTTATTAATTCTGATTATTCTAATGTTGATTTTGTTTTATTTATTATTTGGATTAGATTTAGTTTTATCGTATTTTATTTTTATTTTAAAAAGATTTGAATTTTCTATTTTTAATTTATTTTTTTGTAGACTATTTTAATAATTAGTTTTATTTGATTGTGTCTAGAAATATATGCATTGTTAATAAATAGTAATCATAATGCACAAAGAAAATTGCTCAAGTCTGCCTTAGAACAGGCTCAGGCCTAGTTAGGCGACTTTCGGTCATAACCATGTCTCAGTCACAATAAGAATCAGTTTTCTGCTATTGCCTCATTTACATAGTGTGACATGGTAAAATGTACTAGTTAAATTTTGTAATACCTACTCTAAATAAATAAATCTTGGAAACCTGCAAATTTATAAGGGACCACGATCAGTATTTCAAAACAAACAATGTTGAACACGGCTATAACACACGAAATAAACATGAGCTACAAGCACCCAAGCCAAATTTAACTCTATTTAAAAAAGGAATGTTATACAATGCAATAAAAATCTATAACCACCTACCTGCAAATATCAAAGAAATAAAAGGAAAAGAGTTTACCGCAGCGTTGAAAAAATGGCTTATCGATAAAAGCTTTTACACATTAAACGAATATTTCTCATAATATTATATTGTAGGCATGCATTTTCATTTTGTTTTTACAATAATTCAATTAGGAAGATTACAAATTTTCAATTATATACATTTCGTATTTATAGGCTGATTTTTGATTATTCCTTGATTTTGATTTCTTTTCATTATTTTTTATATTATTGGTGAATTATTTTTTATTAATTGTTTTCTACTGTTACATTTTAAATTATATACATTTCGTATTTATAGGCGGAATTTCGATTATTCCTTGATTTTGATTTTTTCTTTATTTTTTATATTATTGGTGAATAATTTTTTCTAATTGTCTTCTACTGTTAGTTCTACTTATCCGGTCTGTTTAGATTTTTTAGATGTTAAACCAGTGAAATAATTACATTTTTAATAAGATATTATAATTAGCAGATAAGTCAATTTAGCACATAAGTAAATTTGTCAATCTGTTTTAATAACAGGTAATTGTGAGATACATAGTTTTACGCATTATCACCATAAATGTACCACCACAATTTCGGACAATAAAAATATTTCTATTTCTATTTCTATACATGTATGAATAAAACTGTAATCTGTAAATTTATGGCTTCTTATGTTTGTTAATCTTGGTTAAGAGAAGACAGAGATTAACACGGAAATCATACGTTTCTATACAAAATATTACAGAAACGTCTTTCAAGTTTTGGAAGACTATTTTGTATGGAAATTTTCTATTTCCGACCTAAACTCTGTCTCCACATAAAATTATTCGAGTAAAATTAAAATTAAACACTCCTTTTGTTATAACATGTATGTCAGTTGTAAGTAAATAAATGTTTTATTTTGTGTAACTGTTGTTTATGTTTTAGGTTATTGGATACACAAACATGCACAAGTAATGCAACATAGGCTTCAGATCTTCTTCAGGTTTTATTTGCAATGCTGTTCCTGGTCAACAGCAGTGTAAATATTGCAGGAATAGCAATAATGGATTTCGTTTTCCCTGCAATTAATATTTACACAGCGGTTGTACAGTATACAGCAGTACAAATAAAATATGCTGAAGATCTGAAGCAATGCGTACGTTGCTTTATTAGCAACTTTCAAGTTGTTAGAAACACAACTTGAAAGTTGCTAATAAAGCAAAGTGCGCATTGCTAAACCCACAAGGTTGAACCACAACTCTGTTAGAAACACAACTTGAAAGTTGCTAATAAAGCCAAGTGCGCATTGCTAAACCCACAAGGTTGAACCACAACTCTGTTAGAAACACAACTTGAAAGTTGCTAATAAAGCAAAGTGCGCATTGCTAAACCCACAAGGTTGAAAGGCGGAATTGATTGCGAATCAACAGAGTAAAGTTGTGAAATTCGCAATGTGTTAACATTGCGAATTTCACAAAGTAAAATTGTGAAATATGAGCCATCAAAGTAAAGTTGTGAAAGCGCGCCTTTGTGAAATTAACAATGCTATGCTCTGTCATATAAGCAATGTTTTTCGACAATTTTGGCGTTGTGGCTCCCACTATTTTACCTTGATGGCTCATATTTAACAACTTTTTGTTGTCAAATTCACCATGTTTTTTTCTGAGTGCAGCAGATTCTTTTTTGAAAATAAAAACACCCAGGTCTTGGAAAAGCTGATAAACGAGCAGCTTCTTGTGGCTAACACTTGGTTTGAAAAAAATCAACTTTTCCTAAACCCATCAAAAACGGTAGCGATGAAATTTTCAACTACTAAAAAGAGTGACAAAAATATTTCGATTAAAATGGAATCAGAAAATATAAATATTGTCAGAAATACTAAATTCTTAGGGATCACTTTAGATGAAAATTTAAACTGGAATCAACATATCGATAATTTGTGTGCAACTTTGTCATCGGCAGTCTATGCTATAAGAAAGGACAAATTTCTGGCTGGCGAACGTGCAGCGATCAGTGTGTATCACTCCTGCTTCCATTCAAAGATGTCTTATGCGATACTACTATGGGGTAATGCAACCGATACCCATCGCGTTTTTGTGCTACAAAAGCAAGCCGTTAGGACAATTTTTGGTGTAAGCAGAGAAACACATTGCGCCCCTTTTTTTTATTAAAGCTGGTACCTATCCTTACCATGTCGTCCATGTACATATATCAGTGCCTTTTATACGCCAAAGAGAATCTTTTAAATTGCGAGCTTCAGTCCACTCGGCATAGCCATAATACGCGACATAAAAACAATGTGTTATTGCCTAAAGTACGCTTTACTAACTATCATAAAACATTTTTATATATTAGTTTTAAATTGTTCAATGCTTTGCCGTCATCGTCGAAAAGACTTGAGATGGCAGCATATTATATCTGCTTGAAAAATCAGTTAGTCAAACATGCCTTTGCAAACTGGACGACTTTTATGATATTGCATCCACAATTGCTTGATTATAAATAACCATATTATGACTATACTTTCGAACTAAGTTTTAGATTTTATTGACATTGTTTTTAATAACGCATGTTTCAGACTTTTTCTTTTTATGGTATTGACTATTCTTTCTGTGTCCATGGTGCAAGACTCTGGAACGATCTCCCAGCAAATATACGAAACTCGCCTTCTTTACCATCGTTTAAGACTCACCTTAAGGATTACTACCTTTCTAAGAAGTATCCAGTTCTTCCCTTTCTCTCCTGTTCCTCTCCCAATTTCCTCTCCTAGGGCATTATTAGTCTTAAATTCTTCCACTTGTCTGTATGCTATGTAATAATCTTTATTTTCACAATGCGCGCATGTACCACTATGTTTAGGTTAGCTGTAAGACATTGCCATGTGGCAATAAGCTCGCCTTTTTTTGTATACATATTAAGTGCAAATAAAGAGTTTATTATTATTATTTGTTTGATTATTGATTATTTTGTAAATTTGACTATTTTTAAGTAATCACCTCTGATTACAATTATTTTTTTTTCTTTCAATTTTTTACGGTTTTATCATCCGGTAAATTATGATTGTAAAATTTGACATGTTCCTCAGTATTGTGAAATGCTTTTATGGAATGAATAAATGATGATGATGATGATGACAAAGTAACCCCAAGACTTATTAGCAGTCATTTTATTTATTTATTTATTTATCATATATTTTTATAAATATTCTTTTTGAGGAACACATTTTAGAGCAATTTAGTTATTAGCATTTGACTAAAACTTTTACATTATTTATTGTAATATTAGAGTCCTGTCCACCCTAGAAGGGGCTAGTCCCAGTTGGGTGACAGAATCAAATAAGCGAAAGGTTAAGGTTTTGCCATTCGGTTCCTGTTGTAAGCAAAGTAATTTTTTTATAGTAAATAATTTTTAAATAAATACACAAATAAACAAAATACAACTCCTCCCCCCCCTAACATTTACAGCTTCGGAAAAGAAACATATTTATTATGTGTTATTTGCTATTTCTTTTACAAAACTTTATGTTGATTTGAGATAAAAACCGGTAAGTCGGTTCGAAAGGGAAAAACAGTTATAATTAATGTTTTTTCAAAAATAACTAATGGCTACAGCTATAGCTGTGGGAGAAGACTAAGGTTTGGTAACCGCAGGTAAGTTACAGTCTGATTGGTGGCGTAAAAGTTTTTTTTATTACTAAAAAGGGTTAGCGATCTTAAAAAGGTTGAAAAACACTGCTCACACTCATCACATCATTCTATTTTATTTAAGGTAATGTTTGTTATATTTTATTTTATTTAAACACCCATGGCTCTTTCTTTTCGGAAAAGTTCTGGTAATTTGTCAAAAAATCCACGCTCCTGCAGGACGCCAACAGTAGCCGTCACTACGCCGAGGAAGCGCCTGTTGTCAGACTTATCCATGAGTCCCGCAATCTGTTCCATGGAAAAAGCATCTGATTCTTCTCTGGACTTAGTCTTACTGTCGAATTCTGCAAGGATTATAGGAAGAAGTGCAGTCATCGCTACGACACCTGAAAACAAAAAAAAAATAATTAAAAAAAATATATTTTTGTCACCCTGACTTTCCCGGCAAGCAGACAACCCTCACCCCCCCATCAAAACCGTAACCTACAACCACCTTTAATACCCTTCCCATAGCAATGCACCCCCCTGTCCCCCCTTCCCCTTAAACTCCCAACTCCCCTCTTCAAACCTCTCCCCAAACCTTAACTCCACCAAAACCCCTTTTGAATCTTAAGGACTTGGGTATCTATTAAGCCGCCTCTATAAAGGTGGGATATCAACTTGTCGCTTTATTTAATTAGAAAGTAATTGTTTTTTTTTTCATATGCAACCTTAGATATGTAAAGTAAAAATGAAATAAATAAATGAATAAAATAAATAAAATGGGAACCCTCGGAAGAAGAAGAATGTCGGAAGAAGAAGAATATCTTTCCCGTCTTCACACAGGAAGGGGCCCTTTCAATTTCATACACATTTTTGCGGCAATAATTATGTATGTTATATTTAAATAGATCATGTTGTTTATGCTGCTCTGTAATTATGTTGGTTTTTGTTTTCCTGGCAAAGGAAACTATTGTGAATGCACTTCTGTTTTTTCTGCGTGTATTTCTCCACGATAGAGCCCAAACGCTTCATCCGACTGAGCTAAAATTTTGTATGCAGGTATCATTCGACCATGGAAAGAGTTGGAAAGATTGTGGTTAAAATACGTCAATATCTGTGATGTATCGCCTTATACACCGTGTATAAGGGGATCTGAATAATAATTACACGTTGTCGAGGGAGAGCGCATTTTAATCACTTTCCGGTTCTGACATGACACCTTGTACCTTTTTTACATTATTTTCTGGCCCAGTCTAAACTGTCCCACATTTCGGGCCCAGTGTAATCTGTCCAAAACACCACAATCTCAAAAAATTGTACTTAGAGACTTGAAATTCGGTACACAGATGCGTCATAGGTGAAAATAGAGTGGTCAGAAATCAGAATATCTCATATACAAGCGACACAAATAATTTTAAAACTCCGTCAAGTTGTCACTATTTTAAATAATTGAGTACTTAGCAACAAACGTAGGTAACGTCGAACGCCACCGCGCTGCCTCGCAATAATGGTAGGTATTGGCAAGTTATTTGTAATGGCGCAGCGGTTATGCTGGATTAGGGCGGCGAGTATCGGGGGAGGGGCGTGGGAGGAGGGAGCTGGCACCGAAGGAGAAGTTGCGCGGGGAACAGTGTTAAGGGTGGGTGGGGGGGGGGGGGGGGCGTGTCTTTTTGCCGAAATAGTCTTGGGGTGAAACCGATTATTTTACTTTCCCGGCAGAGGAAACGTATTGTAAACGCACTCCTGTGTGTCTGTATGTCTACGACTCTGTGTGACTCCTCCGCAAAAGCCCAAAATGCTTCATCCGATTAATTTGACATTCGGCACACAGGCATTATTTGGTCAAGGCAAGAGTTAAATAGAGGTTGAAATAGGTCCAGGGGCGGCGCTAGTCATACTTCGATCTCGAAATATTTGACTTAAAGACTTGACATTCGGTACATATTGAGATGTCAACCACAACGGGCGAACCCGTCACCGCAGGACGTTTTAACGATGCATCGTTCTATCGACCGTGCAGTGAGCGTAGAAGACTTGGGACATTATACAAATCCGACGTCTAGCTACGCCACAACCCGCAAGAGACCAACGCCTTTACCGCGAGATAGCCAGTAATGTTACCTGGCGGGCCGACACTCGCGCCCTTGCTTCCAATTGTGACCAGATTTCTCCGGTCTCTCGATTGGTTCGAAGTTCGAGGTCGCTTGCGCGATCCTCTCCCTTACGAAGCGGTGAAACGGTGTGCACCGAATCTATCGCGGACCAAGGCGTCCTTTGCCCGACTCTGAACCGGGATCGGATGGCCAATGGTCATTTCAAGAGCAGTCGCCGTAAGGTAGGCAACCACCCCCGCTCTATAGGAAACAATACAGTTCCCAGACTCCCCCGACGGAGTCGGAGAGCACAATCGATTGGCTTGCGCCGCTCGGTGCGCAGACCGTCCAGGAGCGCCAGAGGTTTGATTCCCAGGGGAGACTGGTTGACCCAGTGTCCTACCCAGGTTCGCACCCCATGCGTGGAGGCTATCGGATGGGTGTTGACCCGTGAGTGTGACCGACCCTGAACACATGGGTCATCGTGGCCACCTCATCATGGGCCCGTTAGCTCCCGGTACACATATGCAATGATAGACCGAAACCACATTGTAGAAGTTTGGTTAGGATATCTCATTTAAAAGCGATACAAATAATTTTCAAACCCCGCCATCTTTAAGAAAACACTGTATCAGATTGCAAAAATACCATTTTAAAACTACGGAAAATACTAAAGTATAATACGGAAATAAAAATAATAATAAAAAAACAAAAATAATAATAAAAAGCTTCGAAAATCTTGGAAATACTCGTACATTCGCGTATTAAATAAAATAAAAAAAAAATACATTCAATATAGGGGGATTAGCTAGCTAGCGGGTGGAGGTTGAGGGGGTTGGCCACGAGGGTGGGGGCGCTCTTGTCGGGAAAGTATTGAGGTGACCCAACCGATTAAAAAAAAAATATATGTTGTTCTATAGGATGTTTGTAGACCCCTTTCGATTCTCTTAAAGTTTTTTATCGGCCGCCTGGTGCTGGTGGATGAAATATTATATTACCTATAATCATGCATCTCTTCAGTTCTTCGTCGAACACTTCCTCAGTGGGCAGATCTCCTTCGTGGCCCAGCTGAATCAGTGCGGAGTTGAAAGAATCCAGGTAGAACTTCTTGGCTTCGTCGAAGTGGTTCTTTCTGACTTGCATGTCGCTGCTTGAGGCGAAGAAGTAGTGGAAGTCGAAGGCCACTGAGTTATAGTGTGATAGTTGCAGGTCAACCTAGAAATACAACATACCATAATATATACAAACAAAACCGATGTAACAGCATGCATCGGCATTAGCGATGGGCATTCATTCTAAGTACGGATGGTACAAAGCGCTGACGTGAAGCCAACGAAATGAAACACAAATAGAAACATATTTACTTCGCATGGAATCCGCCACTCCAGGATACAACTTGGCCGACATACAACTTGAACTACAGCGGGCGAACCCGTCACCCCAACTAGAGCTGCCAACTTCAACGGGGGAACCCGTCACCTCGAAGTTTTAACGATATTAGATCGTTCTGTCGCAGAAGACTTGGGACGAAAAACAATCCTTTGTCTAGTTACGCCACTCGCCCGTCAGAGGCCAACGCCTTGCCGCGAGGCACCGGGAATGGTAACCGGCGGGCAGCCTCGCCCCCTGACAGTTTGGAAGGATATCTCCTTCTGGAAATAACCTTCAGGATACCCCCTGCCTCTTGAATGGTTACAGGATCGAGGTCGCTTGCGCAGTCCTCTTCCTTACTTAGCGGAGACACAAAAATGTGCAGATTCTAACAAGGGGCAGAGGAAATTCCCCTGCACCTCATGTGCGAGTGTGGCCCGCTGATGCGTAAAAGATACACCCACTTGGGTGGTCATTACCTCCAACCTGAGGAGGTAAAACAATCTGGCGCCAAAAGCATGTTGCGGTTCTTAAATGACACGAGGATTATCGCAGAACTATAGTAGGTGGCGAACACAATAGATCAGCAATGTTCGCAGTGTTACAAGGCTCATAAAGACCCTAAAAAAGCCCCACTCGACACTTTTTTAAAAATTATGTACACACCTGAATAGCTTTGTTGGCAGATATTTTTTATTATATACTACTAGAAGAAATATTATTATCCGATAGATAGCAATAGATAAATCAACAATAAAATAAAATAAATTAAAAATGTGTATAATAGTATATAATTAAATAATTGAAAACACTTACAAAAAGTACATCTTCGACTGACCCGTTTTCTGCATATTTAAACATCATGTTGTTTACCCAGAAATCAGCATGCATAATAGCGTTGAATTTATTACCTAAAAAATATGAAAAATAAATAATTTTTTTCAATATTAACAACAATTAATGGTGTTCGTGTAAAGCAGTAATTAGATGAAAGTTCAATTAATTCAATCATGTCTTATTAAAATTATTCACATCGGAAGTTTTGTATATCTGGATGATTTTTGAAATAAACTAATTATTAAATCACTTTAAGTAGGGTTTATTATGTAGAACTAGAACTATATATTTAACTATTACGAGTATGTAATGACATGGAATTCAACACTAACAAGTGCTCTGTTTTAACCATCACTAAGAAGAAAACACCTTGCTTTTTCCCATACACAATAAACGGGTCAATTTTAAAAAGGTCAACCGAGGTGAGGGACCTGGGAATTACATTTGATACGCAGTTGAACTTCCGTGCACACATTACAAATATTTGCAATCGTGCTAGCAAAATGGTCGGTTTTGTTATTCGCATATGCAAACAGTTTAATAATATTCATGTAATGTTTCTACTATATAATTGTTTAGTCCGTAGCATACTTGAATATAACTCAGTCATCTGGTGTACAAGTGAAAACAAATACATTCAGATGGTAGAGCGTATTCAAAGAAAATTTTTAAGATATATTTATTACAGAAAATACAATATTTATCCATACTTATTTCCGTCCGATTTTGTGCTAGGAATGGTAGGATACAACAGTCTTGAAACTCGTCGATATATTTCACTAATTATATTTGCATATAAACTAATTCAAGGAACGATTTATTTGCCAGAGATACTATGTAAGTTTGAATTGTACGTACCGGTAAATTACACAGCGAGGAGATCGCATCTATTGTTTAATGTGCCGTACCACCGTAAAAATATTTTTGTAGACAGGCCAGTGGGAAGGGTTATAGCTCTTCTTAATTCCTTACCCACCGAAATAGATATCTTTTGTACATCCCTTTGGCAGTTAAAAAGGCAACTCCCTGCTATCTCATGTTTATCATAATCTGTCTTTTATTTAGTTTTATATTTTTATGTTTTTTTTCTTGTTCAATGTTAGCATTAATTTAGTTATGTAAGTCATTTGTTTTTAGACTTACACTCTAGATTTAATATTCAAGGGCGAATTGGATTCATCTGTAATGCCCTTGAATACTATTTAAAACTAATAAATAAACTAATAAATAAATAAATGTATTTAACGCTGAAATCGTTACTTGAACCAACAGTTCAAATCAAATCTAATGGAAATGCAAAAATCAATCCAATATCACAGACAGTGAGGAAAACGAAATAATAATAATAATATTAAAAACTCTTTATCTATATATATAAAAATGAATCGCCGTGCATTAGTCTCGCAAGATCTCGGAAATGACCGATTTGAATATATATTTTTTAATTTTGTTTGCCTTGATTCAGGGGTGGTTTACATAAAAATATTTAGAAAAAACTCAAAGAAACAACTGAAAATCTAAAAACTCGAAATTGGTCATTTTGGGAAATAGGCCACTTTCAATAGATGGCGTTCGCGATGATCCTATTGTTTGACAGCTGCGCCATCCATAACTGTTATTCATCCGTGCGATTGTGTGAAATGGTCATTAAATTATAATTATAACTTTCCTGTTTAAGGAAAGTATTGTGGAGGCACTTCTATGTTTGTGTGTGTCTGTGTGTATTCTCCGGCGATAGCGCCGAAACACTTCATCCGATTGAGCTGAAATTTGGCATGCAGGCAACATTTGGTCATGGCATGAGCTGAATTGTGGTTGCAATCCGTCCACACTGGGTTGGCTCCCGACGAGGGAACTCCTCAACGGTCAACAGCAGACACAAATTTCGAATAGTCGCAAAGTCAAAAAGTCGTAAAAGTAAAAAATGTCGAAAAAGTCAAAAAAGGCGAAAAAGTAAATTATCGAAAAAGCCGAAAAGGTTGGGTGGCGCTAGGTTGGGTATGGCGCTAGTGGGGGGGTTGTGGTAGGATTTATGATATTAATATTCAGATGAATTAAGAAAGTCTTGGGGTGATATAACCGTTTTTTTTAATTGCATACTTCGATTTTTTTAAAATTAGCCATTCTTAGACTTTGCAGGCTTAGGCGTAACCACGAATTTGGACTTAGTTTGGGGATTTAAATACTGTATAGACCTCATGACTGTAAGACGACTTTCAATACTGTATGACGACTTTTTTACTTTTTTACTTTCTTGCCTTTTTTATTTTAGGTGGTACGAAGTTCACCGGGTCATCTAGTTTTAAATAAAAAAGGTTAGCTTATTGCCTTTCGGTGATGTCTATCAGCTAACCTGTAGCATTGATTTAAAATCAATGTCTGTAGCCTAAGTTTTTAATATATTTTTTACGTTGGCTACACAAAAGAACATATTGAGTTGTCGACTACAACGGGCGAGCCCGTCACCACAGGAAGTTTTAACGATTAGTCGTTCTATCGACCTGCAGTGAGCGTAGAAGACTTTGGACAAAACAATCCGACGTCTAGCTACGCCACAACCCGTTAGAGACAGTCGGGGGAGTCTGGGAACTGTATTGTTTCCTATAGAGCGGGGGCGGTTGCCTACCTTACGGCGACTGCTCTTGAAATGACCATTGGCCATCCGATCCCGGTTCAGAGTCGGGCAAAGGACGCCTTGGTCCGCGATAGATTCGGTGCACACCGTTTCACCGCTTCGTAAGGGAGAGGACCGCGCAAGTGACCTCGAACTCGGAACCAATCGAGAGACCGGAGAAATCTGGTCACGATTGGAAGCAAGGGCGCGAGTGTCGGCCCGCCAGGTAACATACTGGCTATCTCGCGGTAAAGGCGTTGGCTTCTTGCGGGTTGTGGCGTAGCTAGACGTCGGATTTGTTATGTCCAAAGTCTTCTACGCTCACTGCACGGTCGATAGAACGAAGAATCGTTAAAACGTCCTGCGGTGACGGGTTCGCCCGTTGTGGTTGACATCTCAATATGTTAGTCGGAGTGCACAATTGATTGGCTTGCGCCGCTCGGTGCGCAGACCGTCCAGGAGCGCCAGAGGTTTGATTCCCAGGGGAAACTGACCAGGGCCAGAGTCCTACCAGGTTCGCACCCCGTGCGTGGAGGCCGTCGGATGGGTGTTGACCCGTGAGTGTGACCGACCCTGAACACATGGGTCATCGTGGCCAACTCATCATGGGCCCGTTAGCTCCCAAAAGAACAATAAAAATAAAGATAATAAAAAAAGGAAAACCTATTGACGCAGAGGAAAGAAAGTCCGCGGCAAGGCTCCCGGTCTTGCCGCGACGAAGGTACCCTTTTGCATAGGCCGGTCGTGGCGCCCAGATTACATCTAGTCTTTTTGCGAACTTTAGCGAAGTGTACCGACCCGTCCAGGATAGTACCACAAGGAGTGTCAGGGCCCGCGCCAACGTCATCGGATTCCAGGAAGCCACATTCCCCCCAGGGAATTGAACCGGGTTCACTGCACTTTATTCCACCATAACTTCTAAACGCTCGAACCGATTTAGAAGTATGTAGTATTGTAAGAATCGTTATGTCATCCCGAGTGTCTTTACTCCAAATGTCAATAAAGTTACATAAACATGTCTTGTGTAATATCAAATAAAAGCTCCCAGAATGTACATGAATTTATATGGATGAATACATATATTCTATAGCAAACCCTAATAAAGATTATTATAAATAAAATATTTTTTTATTTCTGTAACGGCAGTCGTGTTTTTTATTCTTTTTAATACATCTATACTAATATTATAAAGAGGTAAAGTTTGTGACGTTGTAGGAAGTAATCTCTGGATCTACTGAACCGATTTTGAAAATTCTTTTACCAATAGAAAGCCACGTTATTTGTGACTGTCATAGACTATACAATAATTCGAAAAATGAAAAGACTTTTTCGTGGTAGTTGGATTTGCAAAGTAAGTCGGATAGTAGGCGGTCGAACGAAATCGTTTCTAACTAACGCTGCCTCAACGATGAGAGATATATTATTAAGTTTTAGCGAAAAGTTGTAGAGCTTGATAATGCCTACAAAAAAGTCAGCGACAGCATATGCCTAACTTTTATATTTAAGTCACAAAAATTAGTATTTTATATTAAAAAATAATTTAAATCGTTAGGTCTTGTAATAAACATGGCCTAACGATTTAAATTAGTTGATAACATGACCAATAAGGTCATATTATCAACAATTATGAATTCTTATCAAAATAAGTAAATTTATCGTCTCAAGTGTTTAAAACAAAAGACTTTTCCCTTTTACTGCATATAATTTCCCTTTTACTTCATTAGAGATAATACGCTCACAAATAATACACTCACAAGAAGACACTCACAAATAACGGCATTATAGTCAAATTGGCATGCAAATACATACATACATAAGCAGTAAAATTATAACCCTTCTTTTGGCAGTCAGGAAATAAATCAAGCACTCAGTACTAACCGAACCACACTGATAATTTCATCACAGGTAAAAAGTTTTACCGCCCAACGAAAAGGGCACGGGTCAGCTAGTTTATAATACTTGTTAGATCATATCGAGAAAGATGTTCCTCTATCTTGTGATTCCAATTCATATCTATATAGTCTCTTTGAGTAATTTAAGCTCAGTTATTTATCGGTCGAATCTAAATAACTTAAAAGACGTTAAAAATGACTTACACATTTATAGTTATTAGAGCTGTAAAAGCTTATCCATCCAGGGAAAATATAACAAATGATTATCCAACTTACCAGGAATGAATGGTGCCGTGTTTGAGTCCGGATCTTTTATTATCTCGGCGTATTTTTTCATGAAACCAATAGCGTGACTGTACTTGTCTCCGTACTTGGACAGTTCTGAAGAGATGGTCAATGCCGTCTTCGACATACTGTCCGAAAATCCTGACTCATTGCCACTTTTCGATTTTGGTTTACTATTGCGGTATTCCTCTATAGGATGTTCAAATATTAGTTTTTTCTCTTTTTCACTCTGCAATCAGAAATAACCGGGTTTAAAGTCCGTCAAGAACGGGTTCATTTACGCTGACTTTTACTTTTCCGGCCAACCAACGACTAGGAAGTATTGTGAACACGCATTTTTTTGAGATGAAGACGGAAATATCCATGTTATCCGCCCCGCTCCCCCCCCCCCCCCCCCACCCCCGAGACGATTAAAACCAATTCCAGATTAAAGACTGTTCGTGTGTCTGTGTGCTTGTGTATTCCTCCACGATAGCATTGTGAACGAACTACTGGGTGTCTGTGTTTGTGTGTGTGTATTCCTCCATGATAGCGCCCTAACGCTTCATCCGATTGAGCTGAAATTCGGCATGCAGGCACCATTTTATCATGTCATAAGTTGAAAAGATTGTGGTTAAAATCTGTCCACCAGGGCAAGCGCTAGTCATAATTCACTCTCGAAGTATTGGACCTAGAGACTTGAAATTCGTTACACAGATGTGTATTGGGTCGAAACCACAACTTGTCGAAACCACAAGCTGCATTAATTGTCGAATTCTATATAATTTCGACAATTAATGCAGACACAGCCGATGACTAATATCATTTCTTCTGATCGATTCAAATTAACACACTTATTTCCCCCACGCGCACAACATTGCATCAGACACACCGTATAAAAAGCCATACATTCGATCAATTATTCATCATCCTCTAGTGAGCACACATCGCGTCTATACCTCGCTCATCATCATCATCCTCTAGTCGGCAACCATCGCGCCTATATCTCGCAGCATCATCCTCTAGTCGACGATCGACACGCATCATTCACGAGTACACGCGCTCTCACCTGGCAGTCAGCTACTCCGGTCAATCATTCTTCAAATCTCTCGCCGCGCTTCATACTTCGGCCACGCAACCGCGACATCACTTTCAAGCACACACACTACACACACCCCGACTTATCATTCGAGGCGTTACAACTGGCAAGCATCGAATACCTTCTGGAATAAATTACTTCAACTTCAACAAGACGACTTTTACTACGGAGAAAACCCCATTGATGACACCACACCCTCACTCACGAGCAATTGGAGTCTAGTGAGGGGTGGTCCCTCATAAAATCTTTAGCGGCAGACGGACACCAAAGCTCGTAAGGCAGGTAATGTTGTTATAAAACCTTTATGTTTAGGTAAAAGTTGTTATAAAATTAACCTAAAACTTTCTATGTTATTGAATAGAAATAAAATGAGTTCAATTACAAGACATTGTGTAAATCGTCCTGATGTGTTTTGCCACATTTTCTAAGAAGAAGAAGAAAATAATCTTTCGATATGTTCAGTCACTATTAAATCATTGTATATACTTATGATTGTCACTATTTATCAAATATATATAATATCATTGCATACATTTGTATATTATAATAAAAAAACACTGTTTGGTATTTTTATTTGGTCTATGTATTTAAGTCAAAATAGTGTAACGTACATTTCAATAAAATTTATTTTTTTATTTTAATTTTGTTAAAAACATACAGCATAAAAATACAATAAAACATATAACATAATATATAACAGTAGTAAAGCCAATGATGTTTTAAATTATTTGCTATATAAGGATTACAAAATATACTAAACAATACAATATAAAGAAAACCCAAAAAGAATTTAAAACTAACAGTTAAAATCGCAATGTGCGAGTGTATGGATTTGGTGTGTGTGTGTGTATGTGTAGATGTAGAGCGTGTATTATTAGATGTAGAGCGTGTATGTGTGCGTGTGTGTGTTAGGGTGTGTGTATGCGTGTATGTATGTGTGTGTGGGTGTGTGTATCTATAGTGCGAATGTGCTTGTGAGTGCTTGTATGTGCATGCTAATTCAATCCGATCTGATAATCAGATTTTTACGTACCTCCTTAACAAAGGATCGACTATTTTGGTGGTTAAATATGTCAATATCGTTAAAGCATACATTGTATGCATGCATAACGCGCGGCAATAACCAATTGGAACCATAGTTAGTGTTGAAAATTGATACGTAAAAAGTTAAGTGAGCGCGCGCGAGTCGCGAAGGCTCTCGTATGCTCATCCTACTCAGGAGGTATGGACTGTCCAACCCAGTATGAACAATTTTATGTAGAAACGACATATCTGATACTACTCGCCGGTTCTCTAATGTCTCTAAACCATAGCGTTGCAGATCTTCAGCGTACGACAAGCCGTTGGAAAATAAAATGTTATATCTTAGGTCTTTGAGCTCCTACGCAAAAACTAATGCCATATTTTAGGGCATAAAATTCATGTGAAATAAGCTACATATACCCCGGCACTAAAACAGCTGTTAGCCTGTGTTATCAATGTTATTATAGATGACCAAATATATTGTTATCAGTTCAGCCGTCAATACTATCAGCGCCACATGCATTTCGCTTCAGAATTGTTGCCAAATCGTATTACGGAGTTGAGTAATCTAATAACATATATAATCAATGATGGTCCAAAGGTAATTTAAAAAAAGTCATAGTGTAATGTTTTCGTTACCATTAATTCGTAGGTGATCTTCGAAGCAGCATGGAACCTGGCCAGTTTGCTTAACACCAATTTGACGTGTTTCAAATCCAGGCCTTTCTGCCTATCAGCCAATGTGTATCCTCGAACTACCAGGTCATCCAGGGCCAGAACACGGGGACTTCCTTTGGAAATGCTGTTTAGACACCTGTAAAATGAGGCGACCCAAAGGAAAATATTGGATTTTGCTTTAGTTTATGCACAGGTCGATTATTCGGATACTTCAGATGTGTAGAGTGGGGCAAGAGACATTTTCACTTTAATAATATTTATTCTATATTAAAGAAATTATAATATTCACTAGTATTCATTAGCTGTACACGTTAGGTGCCTTACTTCATCAACAGTAAAGAATAAATTTATTTATTTGATTATCTGATCACGGTAGGTTTAATAATTTCGATGTATTGTTTCCAAGATCTACCACAGATGCTATTCACCATAACAGTGATGTTATTGTATTTCATTTTCTTTGAAAATGACTATAAACATATAGCACTAAACATATGCAAGATAGCGATTTTTTGCTATTAGTTGTGTTGTGGGAAAAAAGATGAAATATCGGGCAGGCATGATGATGATAAACATCACAACAATATTGTGTCGTCATGCCTAAAATTCCGAGCGCATCAAAATCCCCAACCAAAAAATATTATTTATGGCAGTAAGTGCACTATGCACACAATATCGGTATACCCGGATTAGCTCCACTAAAAGCGGGGGCTAATGGATGTCAAACTAAAAGTGGAATGTTTACAAGCGAGCGCTAAAATTTCGAAATTACACGTCAACCCGAAAACAACCCTCGCTCGCGAACAAAGGAAAACGTCGGAAATATCCCAGCACGTGCATTTAAAAAGGGTAATAAAACTCACCCGAAATGCACCGCCGACCAAAAGGGATTAGGCCACCCCGTCGCCGATCGTAAAATCGACCCACCCCGCAAGCCAGGTAGGTACAAACGAATGACTCGTATTTTGAAAGCGTCAGCTTAAATATTGGATCACTAGAAATCCACAAAATTGCTGCCATGAAATTGTCTAAAAGTTTAGAATAATTTAATTTAATTTTTATACTAAGTCCGAGCCAAATCGGCCAATAACTGGTGAAAATATTTAAATTCAACCTAAAATAGGACATAGCTATAATATATGATTATTAAAATATATATGTAAAATAATCATAAGTCAATATAAGTTAGAGTTTAAGGTCGTATGTACACTCTTAACTTTAGTAAAATAGTAGGCAATATTATAGTATATTAGCTTCACGAAAACGACATACAACAGTGCGTCGGCCGGCAACCGCGTGCGAGGCGGGGTGCAAACCGCCCCACCACTCGGCCGGCCGCGGCGGTCATATCTATATAAGGGAGGTCACCCGCCGATATCGGGACAGATCATATTTGAGCGTGCCTTGCCGTAGACTTATTTTGAGCGTGCTTTGCAGTAGAACTATTTGTACGTTCTTTGAAGCAGAAACGAACTTACTGTAAATTCGTAAATAGTGCAATAGACTACATTTTTAAAGGAAATAAAAAACTTTAATGGCTTAGAAGCTTTTTAAAAACATCAAAATTATCATTTTTTATTAACAAAACAAACCTCGAGTGCATATCCTGGAGATACTACCTACAGCGGATTAGACACGACCCGAGCGACGTTTAAAGACGAGGATTTCGACAACGCCGCCCGACGTCACCTTTGGCCTTACAACCCGAAGGGTTGAGTCTGTATGTAGGCCACGCGTGGGAAAGCCCCCACATCTTGGAAAGCAACCACAAGTTGTTTATTGTAGGAAATAATTTCATCCCATGAGAAACCTATCAATTAAAAAGCCAAACTGAATTGAAAATATGCGTTTAATGACTTCAATCAGGTAAACCTCAGGTCACTTTCAATCAGGACAACCTACTTCCCAAAAGGTCATCATGCTCAAAATCCTTTCGTAAGTCCTTTGCTACTTACCGGGAAAGTTTTGTGGTGACACAACCGATTTTTTTGCTGAGTAGTTTTAATATTAATTAAAATACATAAATATTTTGACTATTTATATGATCCGATTCTAACAATTCACGATTATTTTAAAATAGCTGAATGTCACCCAGCGTTGCTTGAGTTTCACCTCCCCCCTTAGACCCTCCTTACCCCCACCCTATTGTCTATCTAAACAATGTCCTTTATTTTATTTACCCATCTGGCAACCCAGCCCACATCAGGGGCGTAGTTGTCTGTATCAACACGAGACAGTTTCATGACTATATGCAACATATTATTAGCTCCAGACTTGCCCTTCCTCTTGCCTTACATGCTTCACTAATAGGTAGGTTCCATGTTGTTCTCGGATCGGCTTAACTCACGATTCAGCTCCTATTCAGAAGACTTCGCGTGTCGAAGGCTAACCCGGGTAAGACTCTCGCTTCTCAGGCCTCACGGCTGGTAGATCGGTCTCCCATGGAGGATTGCCCTCCGGCGCTAATAGACGGTTTGCGCACCGTGTGGCGTCAACCAATCGGTTGTGCACTCTGTCGAATTACTGAAGGAGTGTGGAGACTATGGTAACATACTGTCTCCTAAGCAGCAGCGTGGATGGATGTTGACCTGTTGTACTGCCACTCTTGAAACGCCCTATGGGCAAATGACAAAATATAGTATAATATTTAGTCATTTGCCCATATTATAATAAATGTATAAATCATTACCGCTGTAATACAACAGGTAGAGGCCGCGCAAGCGACTTCGGTCCCGTAACCAGTCAGTAGGAGGCAGGTATCCTGAAGGTTAATTACAGACGGATGTATCCTGCCAAAACTGTTAGCCAGCTTAAGGGACGAGGTGGCCCACTGGGTTACCTTCCTAGTGCCTCGCCGTAAGGCGTTGGACTCTGGCGGGGTCGTGGCTTTTCTGGTTTGTATCGTCCCAAAATCTTCTACGCTCACTTCACGGGAGACATAAAAATCATTATCGTTTAAACTTCCTGGGGTCACGGGTTCGCCCTATAGTTTGCTGACCTCACTTTAAAAACCACGGTTTTGCAACAGCCTCGAAAAAAATAAGTAAAGTATGTCCAACAAACCTGCAGATGAATTCCGTCTTCATATCCTTATCTTGAACCAGCTTCTGCATACCAGGAACGACTCTCAAGTACATTTCTGTCTCCCGCTCGAAGAAAAACGTCGTCATCTCCGCCAATTTCGGATTATCATGCACCACTTTGCAAACGAAGGACTCCTTCTTCACATCCGAAGAAACCTTCCCGTCACCGTCCACCATCCGATACTCCACCGAGATCCTGTACATCAGGCTCATGTAGTTCTCCCCTTTGGGGACTGCAAACTTGAGCAGGAGTCCATCTATCTGGATGGGTGTGTCGCTCGGAAGATTGTTAGAGTTTCTGATGCAGGTTCTCATGAACTCGTCGTCCATCCATGTAGGTATCGGTGAAGAGACGGATTCTGCCATGGTTTATACACGTTTCTGAAATTAAAAGAACTGGTTTTATGAGACTTGTGTGCACGTGGCGGTACGTGCTTATGCAGCAAGGGAGGTACGGACGGGCGCACGGCGCACCCTCCACGCCAGCGTTGCCCGGAATGTTTCGATGTAATCTAAGGCGCTAGGTACTCACAACGGACGTAAGACTCGGACAGGGCGCAGACGAGAAGAAACGTGTCTGCTTTTCTGTATGTTTTGCGTCGCGTCTTTTGTATACATTGTGTATGAACGTTATTTAAACGGACTTCGCGTCCGCGACGTATCCGAGTCTTAAGTCCGTTGTGTGTGGCTTGCGCCTAAGCCCTCTGTCCACACACTTTTTTTTCGCCATGGGAGATAAGGGGCCCTTGTTGAGTTGGCCACGAAGACCCATTCTGTTCAGGGTTGGTCGCACTCACGGGTCAACACCCATACGACGGCCTACACGCATGAAGTGCGATCCCGGGTAGGACTCTGGCCTTAGGGCTAGTTTCCCCTAGGAATCAACCTTCTGGCGCTCCTGGACGGTCTGCGCTCCGTGCGGCATAAGCCAAATCGATTGTGCACTCTGACTAACAGTCGGGGGAGTCTGGAAGCAGTACTGTTTCCTATAGAGCGGGGGTGGTTGCGGAACTTACGGCGACTGCTCTTGAAACGAACATCGGCTACCCGATCCTGGGTGAACAGCCAGGCAAAGGATGCCGTGGTACGCGATAGATTCGGTATACACCGTTTCACCGCTTCGTAAGGGAGAGGACCGCGCAAGCGACCTCGAACTCGTAACCAATCGAGAGACTGGAGTAATCTGGTCGCAATTGGAAGTAAGGGCGTGAGTGTAAGCCCGCCGGGTAACACTCCTGGCTATCTCGCGGTTAAGACGTTGGCCTCTTACGGGTTTGTGGCGGAGCTAGACGGTGGACTGTTTTGTCCAAGTCCTCTGCGCTCACTCCAGAGAGATAGAACGACTAATCGTTAAAACTTCCTGAGGTGACGAGCTCGCCCGTTGTAGTTGACTACTCTAGTTGTTCATCCACCTGTCGACGACACAGTCGTGGCAGGGTTCACATTCTTTTCCGGGTTAATCCCTCTTCGAGGACGCTACCGAATGGGAGTTAAAACGTGAGTTTAGCCTACCCAAAATAACAAACAGGTCATCAGGCCCGAGCTGCAGGGAATCGTTAGAAACCCGTACAAATAGGTTTTAAATAATCGTCCTAGTAGGATTTCAAATGTACGGAACCCTTGGCGCGCTAGTCATGATCGCAATTGATCGATTAACGGTCTGACGAATCAAATTACATTTAAATTTTCCGCGGTTCAAACTCCACTAATACAGGTTATTAATATAACTTACTTTTCAATCAAATATTCTCTGCGATTCCACCTATTAGATGATGATTACAGGTGGTACTGGACAAAATGGAGTGAATTTGCTATTTATTAAATGCTAATACTTTTATCTATTTTACGTTAACATGATGAATTAAAAAATGATACGTAATACCATTGATTTTATAGTGTAAAATCAATGGTAATACTGACGCGAAAACAAGGCCATTCAAAAATATTCAACGAAATGATTTAAAATTGATGGGAGTTTGTTGACGAGTTAAATTGTTTGTCTTGACTTTGAGTTGAAATTGTTTGTCTTGAGTTTTATTCTCAGTTCCTTTTCACAAATATATATATTTAAGTGTCGTAAAAGAATGTAGATGAATGTTGTAACGTTTTAATAGTGGTTACGTTTACTCTTTTATAAAAAAAATTGGTTGTCTGTAAAGTCGGTTTACTGACGATAGTTGAACGTGACAACGCAATAAGAAAATACTGATGGAATGGTTGCATTCGAAGCAGTTTCATTTAAGATTCTGATATTGTTTATTACAAACACCCAAAAATATATACTTTTATACTCACCGATTTGACTACAACATGTAAATGTATTATTGTATAGCAGTATAATTGTATAATTGTTTATTGTTTAAAGTTTATTGTTTTTTTAATTTCAATGTTTGAAATCTCAAACTGTTAAATAACGGTTTGAGAAGCGTTTGAGCACGCTGCGCCATCTAGCGGTAGGTAATACATCGTAAATAAACAATATCGGCGACATTTTACCAACCGCTAGATAGCGCATCGTAATGATAGCTTTTGATACTTTTTTTTTTTTTAATAAAAGTTGCTTACTTACTCTGTACTACGTCGAGGTTAAAAGACAACAGAAATAAGCACTCTGGTTCGTCGCACCGAATTTCCTCAATCATCAAAAGCTACGACGGCCAGAAGACCTATAAATATCTAGAAATAATGCTCATAAGACTAGTTTTATTAAAACATTTTTGATCAAAAACTATTGTATTTTTGAAATCGCTTAAATTAATTTTCTTATTAGTCACCAAAGAAATATTTGTAACTTTAAAAAAATATACTGAAGTCTAGTATACATGAAAAAAGGCTTATATTGTTTACACCTAATTACCATACAATTTCGTTGATTTTTTGTTTGAAATAAAAATTTAATTTCACGAGAAAAGATAATTAAATTGTAGAGAATATTTTTTGGTCGTCCCTCTCATGTTTCATTATCACCTAATATGATACGAAACCGAGCCATATCTAAATATTGCTATATCTATATCTTTATCTAAATATTGATAAAAAACACTATGTCATATTATGGCTATTAATATTGCCAAGGTTACAATGTTGTTGCAAAACTTACGATGTAGGTTGTCAGTTTTTTTTTACATTAACATTTTAATCAATTGATCTACGTATATAAATAATATATAAATCTATATAAATAAAAATGAAAAGCTGTTCATTGGTAATCGCATATTATGTAGGTTGAACGGCTGAAACGATTTCGCCTTTCCTCTGTAAATGTTCGTAATAGTACAAATAAGGTCCTAACGGAAAGGAAAATTATAAATAATACCTACAAAATTATAAAATTCGGGAAAACGCACGATTCGAAGGATGGATTTCCGTAATTTCGTTTATTTATTTATTTTTAGGAAAACAAACAGCTAATTATAATTTACCAAAAAGAGGAGTAGGATAACAGAGAGCCAATTAAAGGTTTTCAAGTTTAAGTAACGTTGTAGAAACATATGTGACCTTTCAAATAAAGCTATAGATTAAAAATACATCAAAAATTATTCAACAATTAATGCTAAAGAATTCACTGTTCAGCATCTGCCTCAGAGTTAATACTCGTACAGAATAGATCAAAGTCAAAGCGTTTAAACAAATCATTGAAATTGTCACTTGTTCGCCACCGAAATGCATTTTGCCTATAGTTGGTACCAGCATGAGGAGCATGAAGAGCAGGGTTAAATCTATTGAGTTTGGAAGGAACACTGAGATTAATTTTATTTAGTAAGTAGCATTGTGAGTGATAAATGAATTATTAAATATAAAACAATAGAATTAGTACGATCAGGGTAGGCAGACTATATAGGCGAGCATAGCTGACTAATGAAAATGCAGTATGGAAACCGGTATCTGACGTGATCATCCTGCGCGTGTGAACGGCGAGTGAGCGGGGCAGCGGCGAAAGCAAGGGTTACAAACATTTTTATACTGAGAAGGAATGAAGCGGGTGTATATAACACTATTTATAAGCAATTCAATACATACAAATTTACATACAAATTACAAACTAATGTATTCAATTGAAAAGAAATCTGGAAGATCTTGAGAAAAATCCAGAAAAGGCATAACAGCCTAAATTTAAATAAAATTACATTTTTCTAGATTTGTGTTGTTTTGCGATTTGTCCAACATATGTAGCTATTTAAATAATATTCCATTTTTATTTATTTCGGTATTGATATGTATTTTGAAATGTGCCAGAATG
Source organism: Micropterix aruncella (assembly GCA_944548615.1). Taxonomy (NCBI): domain Eukaryota; kingdom Metazoa; phylum Arthropoda; class Insecta; order Lepidoptera; family Micropterigidae; genus Micropterix; species Micropterix aruncella. Next base: position 32,326,078 of record OX155967.1, read on the forward strand.
ATGACTTCGCCCAAACGCTGCTGTACTCCGAAATGCAAAGATACTTTTTTACTCGGAATCGACTGTATTTTTTTTACGACTGAGACAAGGAAATCCATCATCTTTTTACCCACATGTATTTTCCACCGATATATTAGATCGTTTTTTTTACAGTCCATCCAAGCATCTGTTGAGGCCTTCGCCCAACATTCAGTCAACAAAAGAAGTAAATTCTCTAGAATCGAAACCGCAAATACACTTAATTTAACACGCGTCAACTAGCATTGAATTCTATATAATTTCGACAATTAACGCATACTCAGCCGATGACTAATGTCATTTCTTCTGATCGATTCAATTTGACACACTTAGTTTCCCCCCACGCATTGAATATTGCATCATACATACCATATATAAAGCCATACATTCGATCGATCAATATCATCCTCCAAGCGGCCGTCGCCCGCTCATTAACAAGTACTCGCCCTCTTCATTATATTCGAGTCGACAACAACCACGCACAGTACACGCGATCATCATCATCTTCAAATCTATCGCCGCGCTTCACACTTCGGATACACAACTGCGACATATGTATACTTCGAGCACACACTACACACTAGGCGACTTATCAACCAAGGCGTTACAATCTGGCAACCGATCACATACCTTCTGAATAAATCACTTCAACTTCAGCAACATCGACTATCAATAGGGAGAAAACCCCCTGTTGAGAACCACCCTTCACTCACGAGCAATTGGAGTCTAGTGAAGGGTGGCCCACCTCATACATCCATGGATGTTTCTATTTGCGTTTGCTATGAGTCAAATGGATTTGGGGGGGGGTTGGGGAGTTAGGGGTTTGGCGTTTAGAGGGGGTTGGGGTAGGGGAGTTGGGGGATATGGTGGGAGTGGTGGAGTTTGGGGGTGGTTGGTAGGGGGTGGGGTTTTTGGGGTTAAAGGTTTTGGCGCGGGTAGGCGGGGGGCTGTCTGATTGCCGGGAAAGTCTTGGGGTGACACAATCGATTTTTTACTTTGTTTACATATTACAATAGCTTTTCACTAATTCACAAAACGATCACAAACAAATTTATTGAAATTTGGACAGGACAACGTCTGTCGGGTTAGCTAGTTTTTAATAAATACTTTTACTAGGGCCCACTGATAACAGCAAAACAGCACTTACCGCCTGGGTGACATTAACATATTTGCAAAATTAAAATATTTTGACGATTTATACTCTATTTGAGTATCATAAATATAAAAAAGGTTAGTTTAATACGGCCTTTATTGAAATTAATATTTTACGCTATATGCTAATCCATTATCAAATATGGTATACTTAGATAGGGAGTTAAAAAATATCCACCAGAAAGTAAACGTTGCCCAAAATAAAATTATTATAGAACCATTCTAAGAAAGCCAAAGCGCTACCCTTCCGACGACCAGTTTTTAGATACCTTATCGCTGGACTTAAGACAGTTGTATTGCCTCCAAAGAATACTTCAATTCAAAAAGACCCCCAGAAAAAAATTATGGTTTTCCGGAAAACCGTGAAGGAACAAATCGTTATAAGGAAAGTTTTAAAGTTTCGAAACGTCTAACGTCTTTTGGACAACGGTACTACAGCTTTCTTGCTCCAAGAATAGCTAATATTGTGAGTAAAAACATATTGGGAATAATCAGAACATCCCAAAAATACGACCTTACAGTAAAGGCATTACATTACGTTATGTAATGAACGTTGATAGAAGAGGGACCAAAAAACATCTTGATTAAAAATTTAAAAATATATATTTTTTTGCTTTACACTTATTTATATTGTGTCCTTACCTAGGTCATTGTTGTATTTTCACACTGAACTTTGAACTTGAATATCTTGGATTTGAGTTAGAATTACAAATTCAAATAAATTTTCATTCAAAGCCACGTTATTTCTTTTAAAAAATCAGCTATTTGTCTTTTCGACGTTTGTTTTTGCTCGGATATTTTCGTTTTGTGCAACCATTAAGAAGATGAACCTGTGCCGGTGTTTTTAATTATATATATTTTTATAATAAGCTTCTTGCGGTCTGGCTATACTATGTATAGTTTCCGTAAATATGTACTGTTAAAAACTGCAAACAACAATGGCAGAAGCTCGTGATTGAATAACCGAGCCTGGTAAATCGCTCATCGCCACTGCTTCTGCACGACAACGGATAACCACTGACTTCACTGCAGACAATCTCAGGGAGCTAATGGGCCCTGTTGCAGTTTGACCACTAAGACACATGTATAATACTTAATAGAGTCGAGCACATCAGAGACCTAGGAGTTATCTTCGATGAAAAGTATTCATTTCATCACCACTTCAATGGGATTGTCGAAAAAGCAAGTAAACTTCTTGGTTTTGTCTTCAGAACAAAGAAGCCATTTCAACATCCGAAATCTCTAATATCCGTCTATTCATCATTGATTAGATCGGTTCTGGAGTATGGATCAGTGATCTGGAATCCGCTTTACAGTGTCCACAGCGATAGAATTGAACGAGTCCAAAAGAAATTCACACGTATGCTGTCGAACAAATGTGGCCTCAGAAATACTCTGAAAGGTTATGTTGAGCGGCTTTCTCACTTCAACCTAATAGACTTAAAAACACGTAGGACTATAACTGATATAACGTGTCTCCATAAGCTTTTGCACAATCGACTAGACAGCCCAGCTAGTCTAGAAAAAGTTCAATTTCGTGTGCCACCGCGACTAACGAGGAGCTTTCAAACATTTTCGCTTGTCGCTTGCAATAACAACATCGGGTCGAATAGACCTCTTGCCAGAATGTGTCGCGTTTTTGATACATCGTGTAAATGATTAGATATATTTTATGATTCCATTAATTTAATAAAAGACTCGATCATACCTAGCCTATCTCCTACTTCTTAAGATTTCACTAACTGCCATACTAATGTACTGTATTATATAATTACTATATTATAACATACTATTGTATTATATCATTATTATCTATAATAAATATTATTATCCAATTACTCATACTTCTGTCGCGGAGCAACAAACATGCACAAAACCCACCTACTCAAAATACTATAATAATAATAATAATAATAATAATTTTATTCATTCAAAAACATAAATTTACAATTGTATTAGTTGCAGAATCTGCCTAACTAGGCCATAGCCCGTACCAAGGAAAACTCTATGTATGGCAAAGATTTATTCATGTGCTCATAATATTAAAATGAAAAATACAAAATATGATAAAATAGAAAATAGATAAGCGAATGCAAATTAAACTTATAATTATATTTAAAATATTGATATAGCATGGTCATGGAAATAAATATTAATATAAAATGTCGTAATGTGAACTTTGTAAAACAAATAAATAAATAGTATTAAAATATAAAGTGTAGTGCAATGTATTACAATAATATGCAGACCTTTACTTTAAAATATGACTTATAGCCTTTTTCACCTCATTTCTACCAAGTTGAAGTAAATGTTGTGTAATTTTAGATTTTAATTGGTTTGACTTAGTGTTTTGGCATGTTTTTATCGATTCTTTTAGATGGTTATAAATTTTTGGCCCTATAAAGCCAAAGTGTCTTTGGGCGAAGGATGTTCGGGTTTTCTGTACAATGTGTTTACAGGTTGTGGCGCTCCTCGTTGAAATTTTATGCTCAGCTTTAACGTGAATATCTTTACTTTTTATGTAGTTAAGAAAGACTGTCTTTGCAAATACCTGCCTGATGTCTAATATCTTCAGCTCTGCAAACAAGTCATTTGAGGGGTACCTTCGAGGCTTTTTGGCAATAACCCGAAGAAGCGCCTTCTGCGCTGTCATAAGCGGATTTAAAACATTACGTGTAGACCCTCCCCAACCTAGGATACCGTATGAAATGAGACTATTTGCAAGGGCATGGTAGACATTTTTGAGAGATTTTAAGTCTAACACGTTCCGAAGTAACTTAAACACGTATATAAGTCTCCTTACTTTAGTCGCCACATCGTTTACATGAGCATCCCATTTAAGGGTGTTATCAAATACGAGACCGAGATATTTAGCTTGAGTTTTATGTTGTATAGTTGTGCAGTTACATTGCATATTAAATAATAAATGATTTTGAGGTTTTGGGGTACATGTATGAATTTTTATACCTGTGTGCATACAGTCCTGCTTGCCAGTAATAGAAAAGGTAACATAGTTTGTTTTTTCGCTATTTAATGTTAATAGATTATTCTGGAGCCAAATATAAATATTGTTTAGACCAAGTTCTGCGTTTTCGTAAACCGTCGACCAGGTCTTCCCTCGGAAAATTAAGGCAGTATCATCAGCAAATAGAACTGTTTTACCTCCTTTTAATGTAATGTTGGAGAGGTCATTTATGTATACTAAAAATAAAATCGGGCCTAGGACACTTCCTTGTGGTACTCCGTAACTAACTATAAAAGAAAAGGATCGGAAGAAGACTCCACCCGAAGGCGGCAGGAAATGGTATCGCCGAGGTGCAATGGCGACACCGGAAATAAGGAGATGGCGATGTGCAATGCCATCACTAGGAATACCTACCCCGAACGCCCAATATTCAAGTTGTACTCGGCATTTTGAGCAAATAAACGGCAACTGCAATTCGAACATCGATCGCGAGTTTCATTCTGAATGACAGAATCACAACCGGCTAATCACAACCTACGAGGAATCAGAGACGCAACGACTGCAGAAACTCCTATATCAAACAGAAATGGGAAGCGACAAACCTTCGCAACTAATACGAAAGATGAGAACGCTAAACATGGGAAAATTACCCGACGGTACACTAAAAACATTGTGGCTCGGGCATCTACCCGCAACGATACGGGCGGTACTAGCAACATCAGACGAAAAAGAACTGGACAAAATGGCGAACCTTGCAGATCGAATGATGGAAGTCACAGCAAACGAAAAAAGCAAGATCAACAAAATCGAAGCGACAACAACCAACATGGCAGCGATTGAAAGGAAGCTAGAGGAACTGGTAAAACAGATCGAACGGCTACAAGCGAGAAGAGCAGAAGAAAATACCTCCAGCACGCACAACATCAGAAGACGGGAGGAACAAAGCACCTGCTACTTCCATAAGCGTTTCGGAAACACAGCACGAAAATGCCAGAAACCGTGCGACTTCGAACAGACACCGCAGAACCAGGAAAACTACAAGAGGCGCCAAGAATAGCTCAACTTGGCGCCGAAACAAATAACCGCCTATACGTCCACGACAGGAGAACGCAACAACGGTTCCTGATCGACACAGGAGCAAACGTCAGCGTCATACCCAAACGAAGATGCGACGCACAACAAAAAGAAGAGCTTCTCTTACTGGCAGCCAACGGCTCAAATATAGCAACATACGGAAAGAGAACCATCATGCTGGACCTCGGATTCGACCAACAATTACAAGCAACCTTCATCATCGTTGATGTAAAACAACACATCCTAGGAGCGGACTTTCTACACCAACACCACCTGCTGGTGGACCTCAACCGAAAGAGGCTCCTAATGAAAATGAAGGACAACAAATACGTCGAGAAAAACCACATACCGCAACCAGCGGTATTCCCAATCGAGACCAACCAAGAATTCAAGAAGATCTTCGAGAGCTTCCCCAACATACTCTCGAACACGTCACAACCAAGACAACCTAAACACGACATAGTACACCACATCGAAACTGAAGGAAGACCGGTATTCGCGCGCCTGAGACCACTAAATCCGGAAAGATACGCGGCAGCGAAGAAAGTTTTCGATGAGATGATGGAGGCAGGTGTATGTAGACCTTCGAAAAGCCAATGGGCAAGTCCACTCACTGCATCTGGTACAGAAAAGCAACGGTGAATTCCGTCCATGCGGAGACTACAGACGGCTGAACAGCATCACAGTGCCGGATCGGTATAGTGTTCCCAGAATACACGATTTCACTCACGCTCTACAAGGAAAAACGATATTTTACGTCACTGGACCTGGTGAAGGCATACACGCAAATACCAGTAAGGCCCGAAGATATTGAGAAGACCGCCATTACCACCCCGTTCGGATTATTTGAAATGACCCGGATGTCCTTCGGACTCCGCAACGGAGCACAAACCATGCAACGATTTATGGATCAGGTACTCCGGGGCCTACCGTTCGCATACGCCTACATTGACGATATCCTTATAGTCTCAGAGGACGAAACGACCCATAAGGAACACATCACAGAGATACTGGAGAGACTGGACAAACAAGGCATCACCATAAACCTACAGAAATGTCAGATCGCACAGCCAGAGCTAGACTTCCTAGGATATACAGTCAACTCAACAGGAATACGACCAAAAGCCGACAAGGTGGAGGAGATAAAAAACTTTCCGAAACCAAAGGATGTCCAGGAACTTCGACGCTTCCTGGGCATGGTCAATTTCTACAGGCACAGCATCCCAGAAGCAGCACATTGACAAGCCAAACTAAACATATTCCTGAAAGAGACAAAAAAGAACGACCACACAAAAATAGAATGGACAGAAGAGAGCAACGAAGCCTTTAACCAATGCAGACAGAGCATAGAGGAAGCGGTTCTACTGGCGCATCCAATCGCACATGCACCGTTGGCACTAATGACGGATGCGTCAAATACACGCGCGGGTGCAGCACTGCAACAGAAACAAGGAGAAAAATGGGTGCCATTAGGATTTTTTTCAAAAGCCTTGTCACACGCGCAACAACAATATGCGGCATACGACAAAGAATTACTGGCGATATACCTGGAAGTGCGACACTTCCGGAAGATGGTAGAAGGGAGAGAGCTGATAATATATACAGACCACAAACCGCTCATTCACGCATTAAAAAAATTAAACGATACGCCAACAGAAACGCCGATACGCATTAGACACTCATCGTACATCGCACAATTCGCAACGGCAATCGAATATCTCCCGGGAAAGAAGAACGTGGTAGCAGACGCCTTATCCAGGATCGAGGAAGTAGGATGCCCTGAGACTTTCGACTACGACGAACCTGGCGAGACAGCAAGAAACGGACGAGGAATTAAAAGCACTCCAACAGAAAGAAAAATTTAAATTCAAATTACTCAAACAAGGCAACAAAGAAACTGAAATCTGGTGCGAAACTACGGCAAACAGACCAAGACCATACATAACAGCGGCACTACGGCAAACAGCGATAAAAATAATCCACAACCCTAGTCACCCCGGAATTCGAACGACAAGAAAGATGACAGCTGAAAACATTTTCTGGCCACGCATGAACAAAGACAGCGCAGATTACGCCAAAACATGCTTCCCGTGCCAACGAGCAAAGGTGCACATACACACGCGTACGCCAATAGGAAAGATCATGGAAGCCGACAGATTAGAGCATGTACATATCGATATCGTGGGTCCGCTCGAAATATCCAACGGATATAGGTACCTATTAACGATGTTGGATAGAGGTACAAAATGGCCGGAAGCGATACCTATACGAGATATACAAGCCGAGACAATCGCAAAGAAATTTTTTGAGGGATGGATAGCAAGATTCGGCGTCCCTGCAAGAATCACGACCGACCAGGGGAGACAATTCGAATCGGAACTTTTTACAAAACTCGCACAACTACTGGGTGCAAAAAAGATTCACACCACGCCATTTCACCCACAGGCGAACGGACTAGTGGAAAGATGGCATCGATCTTTAAAAGCGGCATTGATGGCAAGGATGAATACGAAAGAGTGGGCAAACGAGATTTCAACCGTCATGATGGGTCTAAGAGCAGCCTTAAAGGAGGATATCGACGCCAGTCCAGCAGAAATGTTATACGGAACCAACATAAGCTTGCCAGGCGAATTTTTCGAAAATGGAAAAAAAACGACAGTACCAGAAGTCCTCCAACAATTAAGGGAAACATTCGAACATCAAAGACCGAAGAGGGAGCGGGAAAATACAACAAGGATATTTGTTCACCCGGACTTGAAAAAAGCAACCCACGTCTTCATAAGAGACGACACTGTACGACGGCCATTACAAGCTCCATACAAAGGACCCTTTAGAGTGGTGAAGAAACGCGAAAAAACGTTCGACATAGAACAAAACAGGAGAATAGTCACTGTCTCTCTGGATAGACTGAAGCCTTGTTACATGTCTAGGGAAGACGAAACCTCTCAGGCAACAACGCAACAAAAAGAAAATAATACAACTGCATCGAGATATGGAAGAGTCATACGGCACACACGGCAATTAAATACGATGACGTTTCGTCTTCAAAACGGGGAAAGTCATGTCGCGGAGCAACAAACATGCACAAAACCCACTTACTCAAAATACTATAAAAGGAAAGGACCGGAAGAAGACTCCACCCGAAGGCGGCAGGAAATGGTATCGCCGAGGTGCAATGGCGACACCGGAATTAAGGAGATGGCGATGTGCAATGCCATCACTAGGATTACCTACCCCGAACGCTCAATAATCAAACACGTCTTAAGTGCCTCCAACGAGGCGTTTATTTTATCATCACAAACAAGCCGTCAACGAGAAGCTAAAGCAAACATCGAAATAAATGGGAGAGAAAAGTACAAACCGTCGCGAATCTATCCGCCGTGTTTCGCACGCAAAACGTCACGAAGAAAACAAACAACGAAAACCACATCGCAGCGACTTCTCAGCAGAGAGCTTTTCATCTTATACCACGGCAGTCCGAAGACTGGTGGCGAAGGGGAAGGTAACAACTGAGAGCGCCGCGACACAGTGTAAACTAAAAAAAAACACGAAAAAACTAACGCGCAAACACGAATCACTTCTGGCGACTTTCCAGTCCAGAGCCTTTCATCCGGTGGCTACTCGAAGTAGGTCGTGGGAGGGGTCAACCAGTGGCGACCAGAAGCGATAAACGTGCGAAATTAAATGTGCGAAACACGACACAACTAAAGCTCAAGCGCCGCCCGCGGGACGTCAGCTCGCGGGGGCAGACGGCGGGCGACTGAGGTGTGGCGCCCCGAGCAGGTGTATATCTGGCGACCGGCCGGAGTGAAGGAGACAGCGCGAGACAAGAGGGAGACGAGGCGACCGCCGTCACGGCAAATAATATATATAGGCGATAGTGTGTAAGCAGAATCAATCAATTTGTACGCGGCATTTTTGGAGAAATAAACAACTACTGCAATTCGAATATCGATCGCGAGTTTTCATTCTAACGACGGAAACCCTCGCGACAAAGCGAATAAAAATTAAAAAATATTGATATTAATAATAATAATAATATTATTATTAATGATTATAAATTAAAATTAAAATAATAAAAAAATATATATCTTAGATCTTTCCTTGATACAACTGTGGCACTCTAGTGTGACTCCCGAAGTGAGCTCGCCTTAACACAGGGGTGCCTAGCAAGGCGGGCTCGGCTGCTCTTTTCTTAGCATAATTGAAAGGTAATCATTTGCGTTTAATGTATGCTAGCGCATACATTAAATACATAGCTGTAACCTGGGCTCAGACAGATGTGTATATAACTTTGAAAGCATACAACGGCATTGTCTAAATAATTGTCATTTCATTTTCTGTTTGGCTCATGCATTTGAATGTATATGTATATGTAAATAAATAAAATAAATAAATAAAAATATTGCCGTGTCCGAAGTTTATATCCTTCTAAAGCATTTATCGGACTCATTTATCGTGTCTCAGTTGTTTCCTGGATAATAGTATTTAAACATCTAACATTCTGATTCCCCTAGAATGTGTAACGTCCCTTCCGGGATGCAAAAAGTACGGCCGAGTTTTTACATCACAAGTTTAGGGGTTAAAATATCCGCCAAAAATATTGTCGCAGTAGTACCGTATTGAGGATCACGTTTGATAAAATTTTATGGGTTATCCTTTGCTGTAATTGACCACATACTCCCATTAAAAATCTATCGTCGGGTATTCCAACTTTGAATGAAGCGTAAGGGCTCTTAGCAAATACTTGAACCACCTCTATTTTAATTATCTCCTTTTTTACGAAATATATTTCTAATCTTTCGGCTGTTACATTTAAGTCGTAAGAGTAGGCATGAATATATTTCAGCGACTCCACAGACTCTGTCAAATTACTATGGCAGAAATATCGACATAGATTAATGACTTGATCTTTGATGATATTTCTTCTTTACACAAGCACATTTTTTTGTTATAAGTACCTAGTTGTAGCACTCTGGATACATCTTTCATTAAAAAATGCCTATTTTCCTTTTTAACGGTATTATAAAACTCTTTTCGATCATAGTGTGATAAATAAAAAAATCATGGTTATAATTTAAATCTATTTATTTTTACCTGTTTTTAAAAACACACAACATATAGGTCGTTTTTTTTACAACCCCATCGCTCTTTCTTTCTGGGACATATCTGGGAATTTGTCAAAGAAGCCTCGTTCCTGCAGAACGTCAACCGTCGATCTTATAACGTCGTTGAATTTGCTATCTCCACCTTGGCTCATCATTTCTGCTACGTCCTGGAAGGAGAAGCTCTTGACCTCGTCTCTGGACTTGGTCTTGCTGTCGAACTCCTTCAAGATTATTGGCAATATTGATGTCATTGCCACGGCACCTGGAATCATAAAGTAGTTTAAATACTAGGTGGATAATATTATAAGCGACGTTGAAGAGTTCATAGAATTGGTTCTCCTTTGAAAATGACTCGTGTCTGTTACAGCTATAAATTACACTTTTAGGTGTATGTTAAGGGGACAATAATTCACTAGAAAGTCGCAAACGCTTGTCGTTTTTTGTCCATAATATAATAGACTTTCGAGAACGCTCGTCATAAATCGCCTCGCCTCTGACCGTGGGAGGCGGAATTCGGTTGAGGGTTTTTTTTTGTATTATGGTTGGCTGAGCGTTGAAATGCTGACCCTTTTTAAAATATTATTTGTCAATATCTGACAGTGGTTTAAAGTGTTTCACTCGCTCCGGTCGCATCCTTGGCGGCGAGGATTTCCCGTTCTATAGTGTTTATGTTTACAAAGACTCGTATTATAGTGTAAAAGAGTCGTTTTAAATAGCGTAATTATAGTGTAAAAGACTCGTTAAAGTAACCTAATAGTGTAAGCGGTTGCAATTTTAATGGAATAAACGTCGTCATACTGAAATCGACCTTTACTTTCGTACCAACCGGACAAGTAGTGCAAAAGCCTTGGATTCGTCGGCAGTCGAGCGGCGGTTTCGGTGCTCTAACCTATGGAAATGAACCCCAGTAAAAAATAAAAACTATCGAAATTATACAGTCCAACGTGTCTACCGGGGTTGCTGCGAAAAGCGGCGATAATCGAGGTATTCGCGCATAAATAGTGCGAATATCGCGACCACTAGGTACGTCTGTATAGTGCTATACGCGCTGTGCCGAAAGTGCGCAAAACTAGAAGTATTTATAGCTTGAACTTGGCTCCGTAGCCATCCCCTGATCTACTATTTTTCCGAGCCGGGTCAAAAACTTGACTTTGACGCCCTTCCCCACCAGCACTTCATATTTAGGAATTTTAAAAACTCACAAAACATTTTTTCCTAGTGGGATTTTTGTGATTGTGGAATAAGAACCCTTACATGAAGACCGATGGGCAAAAATGTATGAACCCTGGCCTAGAAACCAATAACGATGAGTGATACGTCATTAGAAAGGCATATTTATGTTCTACAACTTTTTTAAGGCGGAAAATCTCCAATCGCTGTGGGGGGAAAAAAGTTATGGATAAGAAATTAAAAAGATATATTTTTATCGCATTTGGGTGTTATAGGAGTACATGATTTTACAAGAATAAACAATAGTTTTCAAGGTTCTTAATAATAAACACTTTTATAAAAACAAAAGCACGATTTATTGCGACAAAACCATCTGTTTTTAGAACTATGGTTAATCAAAAATATGTTTTTCATTTTGCACATAATGTATATTCTTAACAATGAACCAGAGTTTAAAAATAAAATATTTTCTTCATATATAATCAAGAGAATTGTTTTGATTTTAAGAGTATTTAAGTAGGTATTATTAAGGACCTTGAAAAACCTTACCTTCTTATTATTTTTTTTTTTTTCAATCCATATTTTTTTCCCACAGCGATTTGAGATTTTCCTCCATATAAAAGTTGGAGAACATATAAAAACCTTTCTGATGACGCATCACTCATCGTTATTGATCCCTAGGCCAAAAACGCCCGTCCTCCTTTGTCTTTAACTAGTTTTCTGAAATATTTATTACGACAACAACAAAATTATCGTGACCCGTTTTAAATAGCATCTGTTATCAAATAAAACCAACACCAAATGCTTACCAGCCACATAAATACCGAACGTCACTTGACTTTCGGCCGTTACGGTTTATTCGGCTCCACATCACAGTATACCAGACATTAGCATCTCTAAAGGGTTCTCTAGACGATCAAGCATTCGCAGGCTGGGAGGAGATCTTAAACCGCAGGAAATACACATTTTTTTTTTAATATTTACGAAAAATGCCTAATTTTGTAGTTTTATATCAGGGAGTCACATGTAGGTAGTTAATTACCAACAAAGTACACCAGGGAGTCAATTTTGTAGTTTTATATCATGTTTATATGTCACAGGCTTTTAAAATTTTCTATTCACAATCGACGACTTAAATTTGTTATATTTTTTAGACTTTTTTATTTTAATAGTATTTTTGACATTTCACTTTGTGGACAATTTATTTATTGATTTCGTAATGTGGTTTAGGAATACTGCTTTTGTTTTTATATTTTTACTCTTTGATTTATTTATTTTATTTATTTAAGCAATTTCCACAAAAATGTTACAAATTACAATTAGGAAACATCAAATAAATACCATTTAACTAAAACACACCAATAAATTAAACTTAATTGATAAATGATGCCCTCCGTCGTATGTCGCCAACTAAGCAAAGCTTGTGCTTGGGTAGACATCCCATAAACATAGGGTCGTTAAATACGTAGAGAAGAATACATGTAAATACGTTAAAAATTTTTTTTTTAAAGTTAATAAAAAAGAAATTTAAATGCCTTTTGTCATTTTTATTTCTTACGCTGCCAAAACTGAAAAAAACATTAAAAATGACAGTACAGACCTGCAAATTTCAAAATTCCAAATTAAAAGTCAATACCAAAATACGAAATTCAAATACCAAATGAAAATAATTAATAAAAATAAGAGCTTCAATAGTCATAAAGTAATCACAATGTCAGAAATTCATGTAAGTTGAATGTTAAAAATTAAGAATAGGTAAAAAAATCAACGACATAATGGTAATAGTAATTTAAATAATTATACATAGTCATAAAAAATAATCATAAGATTATTGTTATTTTTATTTTTTCTTCAATCAAGATTATTTAATTGATTTTTCTTTCTATTCCATACATTTTTTTCGTTAAGTTATCGTGGATTTGGTATTTCTGTTTTAGATATTACGTAATTCTCATGTTAATTCTTGTTTTAATATGTATACAAATAATGGTTCATTTTGTACAGTTTATTGGCATTCAGATTTCTAATGTGATAAATGTGATTTTTGCCAGAAATATCATTAAAATAAGAGTTATAAATAATATATGTAATAATTGTAAGTTCTATTAATTGTTCTATTAATTGTAAGATCTATACCCTTTCAGGGTTTATGGAATTAAATAAACTTTGAACTTTGAACTACTCTGTCTAAGCAGATTTTCAAACGTTTGAGAAATTCGCCGACCTTCGCCCGCGCGAAACCCTAACCAAAGGCGTTCACCAAGACGTACCCCTCTGCTCACTTGCCTCGCACAAAATTTAGTTAACATGATAGCATTTAAAAAGCAATATAAAAGTTCTTGATTGTTAAAGGTCCACTCTATGACAAAACGGAATTTAATAGAATTTTTGATTAGGTAAAATTAATAAATAAAAATCAAATACTTAGATTTTTTAAATTTATAAATTTAATAGACGTATATGTGAGATTTAAGACTAGAGGTATTTCAATATAATTTAATTGAGTACATTTTGTGTATATTAGTATTTATATTTATTTTAAATAAGTATTTATTGTATTTATGTATTACTATATATTGGTGTTGGGTTTAATAATTATTTCTTACTACTATTTTTTTGTATGTTGGTATAACTCTTTGTGTGTGTGTATTTGTATTATGCAAGAATGAATGTTTTGAACTTTATTCCAATAATAATTATATAACCGAACGTCATACCTGTCAGCTCGCAAAATGCTAAGTTAAATATCAGCATCCCTAGATACGAGCGTTTTTGCTCAGTTAGGTATGCGATGAGCCAACGGCTATGGGTTCAACTTGTTATTCCTGCACGTATTATTGTACTGTATACAGAATAGCATAGCCATGCTTCTATAAATCATGTTGTTTAAAATAATAATTAAAAAAAACAATATATCCCTGCAACGCTCTGTCAGAGTGCGTCTACTGTTCTCTCGGTATACTGTACGTTTATTGTGAACGCGTTCAAAAATCAACTTTCGATGCATCCCATAATCAAATGAACGATGGATAGTACGACGTGCCCTGAAAACTAGGAGCTTTAGTGAAAAAGTATTTTTCAAACACCTGAATTTGGCGCCCCTAAATTGCCGGGGCTGACTTTAGTATTAGTCACTTCGTCTATTTTTGAAATACCAGTAAGCTTTGCTTACCTCATTTTTAGTAACTTTCATTCTCTTAGTTAATAACTGTATAAGATAAACTTACCCACGAGAATGCATCTCTTGAGCTCTTCGTCAAACTCTTCCTCGGTGGGAAGGTCTCCTGCGTATTCTAGCTGCTTCAAGGTGGAGTTGAAAGAGTCTAGGTAGAACTTCTTGGCTTCGTCGAAGTGGGAGCTTCTGACCTGCGCATCACTGCTGGAGACAAAGAAGTAGAGGAAGTCCAGACCCACGGAGACGTAGTAAGAGCTCTGCAGGTCGAGCTAGAAAGTATTTAAGTTTGTTAGGTTATTTACGTTTTGCGGTCTTCCAATAGGGTTGCAATTTTCCGCTTCAAATTTTCGGTGTCTAAGATGACAGATGCTTCTGCCATGTCGGCCTACACGACAATTTATACTTAGAAATTAATAAATTAAAAAAATTATATATATACTTATAAAACTACTTTTATAGGAAAAAAAATAACCGCATGATTAATTTCATATTCGATATAATAACGCCAATTACGAACCCCGAAAAAAAAAACATTAATCTGTGAAGACTTCGGGTCGGATACGTTTTTATTTGCCTACCTTCATTATGCTGGGCTTACATATTGAGTTGTCAACCACAACGGGCGAACCCGTCACCGCAGGACGTTTTAACGATTGTTCTTTCTATCGACCGTGCAGTGAGCGTAGAAGACTTGGGACATAACAATCCGACGTCTAGCTACGCCACAACCCGTTAGAGACCAACGCCTTACCGCGAGTAGCCAGGAGTGTTACCTGGCGGGCGGCACTCGCGCCCTAACTACCAATTGTGACCAGAATTCTCCGGTCTCTCGATTGGTTCCGAGTTCGAGGTCGCTTGCGCGGTCCTCTCCCTTACGAAGCGGTGAAACGGAGTGCACCGAATCTGTCGCGGACCAAGGCGTCCTTTGCCCGACTCTGAACCGGGATCGGATGGCCAATGGTCATTTCAAGAGCAGTCGCCGTAAGGTAGACAACTACCCCCGCTCTATAGGAAACAATACAGTTCCCAGACTCCCCCGATTGTTAGTCGGAGAGCACAATCGATTGGCTTGCGCCGCTCGGTGCGCAGACCGTCCAGGAGCGCCAGAGGATTGATTCCCATGGGAGACTGGTTGACCCAGTGTCCTACCCAGGCTCGCACCCCATGCGTGGAGGCCATCGGATGGGTGTTGACCCGTGAGTGTGACCGACCCTGAAACAGAATGGGTCTTCGTGGCCAACTCAGCAAGGGCCCATTAGCTCCCAGCCCATGCTGGGCTTACAATAATAAAAACGAAGTTCGTAGGAATGCGCACGGCAGCCGTCGGAACGGCAAAATGGCGGTATCGGATTATGTTTGATATGATCTGCGGTTAAAATTATTAGGTAATATATATAAAATTTAATTTGTTATTTTTACTGAGACAACCGTGGCACTCCAATAAGACTCAGGAATAAGAGCTCGCCTTATCACAGGAGTGCCTAGCAAGGCGGGCTCGGTTTCACTTTACTTGGCACATTAGGAATAATTTTATGCACTTTAACATATAATTTATGCACAATTTGGCCTGGGCACAGACAGATCTATGCCTAAATTTAGAAGCATATAGCGGTATTTTCTGGATTGCATATTATATTTCTTTTGTGCTATTGCGTTTGAATATTTATGTAACGAATAAAATAAAATAAATAAATAAATAAAATAAATTAACTCTCAATTGCCTGATAGTTTAAAGGCGATTAAAAACATCGATATTGTCAAGAGATCCATCCGGATGTATGAGATCCATCCGGATGAGATAAATCGATATGTATGCGCATAACGACATTTTAAAATATTGCGAAAACAGATTGGTACTTAACAATTTAATTTAATATATTCTATTTTATTGTCAATCGGTTTTAGTGTAAACTGTTACTGTATATTTGTTTTTGTTATTTGGAAAATTTGGAGGAATGTTATATGATCTTTGTTAAATTGAGTTAACTTTATATGACCTTTGGTAAATTGAGTTGTGAGGGGCCACCCCTCACAAGACCCCAAATTATTCGATGTGAGGTGGTGGTGTCAACTTATGAGTTATCTCCGTATTTAAAGGCGGTTTTGATGAAGCAGAAGATATTATTGATTGAATCGATTGAATATTGCCAGTTATAACGCTTGCCGAATTACGAGTGCCCGGATTACTTTATCGAGACGCGAGGGTTGCGCGACGGAGGTTATGTAGGATGAGGATGAGGATTGTATGTCTGCTCCTAGTATCTTGTACTGGGCACGGCTCGAGTCTGTGGGATTACAGACTGATGCTTCGAGACTCAGGGAAAATGAGGAAAGGAAAACAAGGAGCCGGATCCGTTGAGCGACCTCGTAGAGGGGTACCAGATATGCCGTCGCAACCTTGGGGGAAGGTGATCGATCAATCGGGGACTGATAACTTGGTTGCTTTTTGGCCGGTTTATATACGCTGTGCAATGATGCAATTTGAAATATTCTGAGTAAAAGTATTGTTTCATCCTCTGATTCATAGCTGCACGAGTCAAAATAATAGCTGAATTGTGTCAGTGGATTTCACTGGAAATCGATGCATTTGTTGATCGTATGTAGTGGACTTAAGGTTCGTTACAGAGTAACTAGTTTAAGACTAATTTAATGCCATTCTTATACAACACTAATGGTTGTAATAGAAATAAATACTTTTATCTTATCTTATCTTTATTCTCTTGCAACGATTTGACGGCTGTTCTTTGCGAGGCCGTGACATTAGTCTGTAGGAGCACAGTATACCAAACAGTAGGTTTATTCTCGAGCTACAAGGCATTCCGGGAAGAAGGTGCGAGGAATGTGGGCAACTTGAGTTGTCGACTACAACGGGCGAGCCCGTCACCCTAGGGAGTTTTAACGATTAGTCGTTCTATCTCCCTGGACTGAGCGTAGAAGACTTTGGACAAAACAATCCAGCGTCTAGCTACGCCACAACCCGTTAGAGACCAACGCCTTACTGCGAGATAGCCAGTTATGTTACCTGGCGGGCCCGACACTCGCGCCCTAACTACCAATTGTGACCAGATTTCTCCGGTCTCTCGATTGGTTCCGAGTTCGAGGTCGCTTGCGCAACCCTCTCCCTTACGAAGCGGTGAAACGGTGTATACCGAATCTATCGCGGACCATGGCGTCCTTTGCCCGCCTCTTACCCGGGATCGGATGGCCAATGGTCAATTCAAGAGCAGTCGCCGTAAGGTACGCAACCACCCCTGCTCTATAGGAAACAATACAGCTTCCAGACTCCCCCGACTGTTAGTCAGAGAGCCTGCTAGCGAGGCTAAGTTGGCGGTAGGTGGGGTGGAGGACGCGTTGGCCCGTATGGCGGCCATCACCTGCGAGGGGGATACCCCGACCCGCTGCCGCCTAACGGCGGATCAGAAGATGAGGTTGGCCGGGAGACAGCGGGCATCCTGGGCCTGGTGTCCAGGCTTGCCTGCGATCTCGCTGCCGCCCACGGGCGGCTCGGGATCGCAGATGAGATCCTGAGGGGGATGAGATCGATGGAGACCTCGGTGAGGGAACTGGTGGCAAGACCAGCCCCCTCGCTGGCCTCCCCCCCGAGCTCGTCCTCGCCCTCTTATGGGGATGCCCTCAAGAGGGGCATCAACCTACAGGTCGCGGGGAACCGGATGAGGGAGGTGCCTCCTAAGAGGCCCTCGGTCATTATTTACCCTGCGATTGAGGATGCCGCAGCCACCTCGGAGTCGGCCAAAGCGGCTCTTTTGAAGGCACTTGACCCTGCGGCCGACGGGTTCCGACCGGTCACTGTGAGGAAGGTGGCTCGGGCCGGCGTTCTGGTCCAGACCTCCACTCCGGGGGGTCTGGAAAGAGTGAAGGCCGCGGGCGATAAACTTCGCGGTGCGGGGCTGAAGGCCGTCGAACCGCAGGGTCGATTTCCGCGGATTGTAATCCATGACATTCCGCGGGACCTCAAGGAAGGAGAAATCAAAGAGCTGATTTGGTCGCAGAACCTCGAGGGCCGCTGCTCAGTGGATAAGGCAACTGCGCTAGGCTCGACCCGCCGGGCGTTCGCGTTCGGCCAGAGGGACGGCCCTGTCGTCCAAAGTGTTTGGATCGTGCACCCGGCGGTGCGAGCGGTGCTTGTGGCGGAGGGGAGAGTGTTCCTGGACTGGGACTCTTGCAGAGTGCGTGACTACATCGGGGCGGTAAGGTGTTTCCGCTGCCACAATTTCGGGCACACCCAGGGGAAGTGCTCGCAGGAGGTAGTCTGCGGACATTGCGCCGGCAAGGGACACGAGAGGTCGGCTTGCCCTGCTAAGGAGGCACCCCAAGTGTGCCACATGCTCGGGTCTGCGAAAGGAAGCAGCTCACGTGACGGGCTCGTCGGGCTGTCCGGCCTATCAGCGCGCGGTGGACAGGGAGATAGCCACCACGAACTATGGCGGGGCATAGTCCCCAACTAATGATAAGTTGCGCGCAACTGAATCTTCAGAGAAGCAGGGCTGTAACGGCCGAATTCGGTCGCACGCTTGAGACGATGAGTATTGGAGTGGCGTTTGTGCAGGAGCAGTTCACGTTCCTCGGTAAAACTCGGGATATTGACGGGCGGTGCGTTGTGCTCGAGAAGGGGCACCGACCCATGGCAGGGATCGCGGTGAGTTCGTCTCTCCCGCCTCCCCTGTTCCTGGATCGGCTCTCCAGTGAGCACCTCGCCTGCGCGTCCATAGTTATCAACGATGTGGACTGCTACTTCATCAGCGTCTACTTCCAGTTTGGCGAGGCTGTGGACGCCTACATTTCTGAACTCGCCGCAGCCCTTGACGCTCTTCGGGGTCGGCCGGTAGTGGTAGCGGGCGATTTTAATGCCCGCTCCCCGTCCTGGCACGACGACGGCAACCTGGACCGCCTGGACAGGGTCGCGAAGGGAAGAGCCGAGGCTGTCGAGGAGCTGATAGCGACCTATGGGTTGCATATTGTCAACTCCCCCGGGCAGCCCCGGACCTTCTGTGGCCCCAGCGGGTCCAGCAATGTGGATTTGACGCTGTGCTCCCCTGGATTCGCCCGGGAGATGATGAACTGGACCGTCCACGAATCGTCGTCTTCCTCAGACCATAGACTAGTTACCTTCGACATTGGCCGCCGTGTGAATCCCCCGTCCCCCTCGGAATGGGCGTACCGCACCTCGGATGTGGACTGGGACCGCTTTGGGGAGTCCCTCTGTGAGAGGCTCTCCCGGTTCCCGTCCCCTCACTCCAATTCGGCCGAGGCACTTAGTGTTGCACTTCATGAGGCAGTTGCCTCGGCCTGCGAGTCGGTCCTCGGTCGGAGGAGGCCCTTCGGAGGCTTTACGGCACCGTGGTGGTCTCCGGAAATATCCGACCTTCGCAGGTGCTTCCGGCAAGCGTACCGCCGCATGGGGGAAGTCCGCAGGGGTTCTCTTCCCCCTGAGCGTGTGGAGGTACTTCGGGAGTCCCTGAGATCGGCTCGGAGCATCTACCACGCCGCCATTAGGCGTGCCAAGACTGATTCCTGGCGTACATGGGTTAGCGAAGTTGGGAATGCAAACCCATGGGACATGAAGAACGTCATCGACAAAGGTGCCAAGCGGGGTGGGAACTACCTCTCTAGCATTGTCGAGGGTACTTCCGCCCCGCTTGACACCGAAGGCACTCTTTCAGTTCTCCTCGGTTCTTTGTGTCCATCGGATCGGAATGACAATGACGATCCCCACCACGCGCAGCTGCGGCGGCTTATTGCCGTAGACTCGCGCGTACCTGATCTGTCAGAGGTAACAGCGGACGAGGTCGGCACCATCATCGGGTCGCTATCGCGCAGAAAGGCACCGGGGATAGACAACTTTACGTCTGATATAGTGAAGCGGGTGTGGGAATTCGCAAGATGGGAGGTGACTGTCCTGATGCAGAAATGCATTAGGGACGGTCATTTCCCATTATGCTGGAAGGCTGGCCTCCTGCGGGTGATTCCCAAAGGTAACGACAAGCCGCGCTCGGATCCGAAAGCGTACAGGCCCATCACGCTCCTTCCCATAATGAGTAAGGTGCTCGAAGTGCTTGTGCGCGAACGGCTGGAGAGGACTCTGTCTCCCCAGAACGAGCGTCAGTTTGGCTTTACCCGAGGGAAAAGCACGGAGGACGCCATCCTGTTTGCGAAGAACTGGGTCCGCAACTATGACGGCCGCTACGTGGTAGGCGTATTTTTGGATATCTCCGGTGCATTCGACAACGCGTGGTGGCCGATGTTCATATGCAAGCTTCGCGCCCGCCTGTGCCCGAACAATTTGTTGAAAGTAGTGAGGAGCTACTTTTCAGACAGATCTGTCACTCTGAGGTACGGCCCGACCAGCGTCACCAAAACCCCGACTATGGGCTGTCCACAGGGGTCAGTGTTGGGTCCTAGCCTTTGGAACATTCTCTTTGATGATTTCCTCGGTCTACCGAGGGGTGCACCGTCAGCGCTTATGCAGACGACGCTCTCCTCCTGGTGGGCGGCAGGAGTCGCGCAGAGGTCGAAAGAAGGGTGGCTGACTCGCTGGACCTGATCCTGGGATGGGGTCAGCGAAACAGACTCACCTTCTCTCCGACGAAAACTCATGCGCTTCTCCTGAAGGGACATCTTAAGCGGAACCCTGTTATCAGGATGAACGGTCGCCCGGTATCCTTCCCGGCCACCGTTCGATACCTGGGGGTGACGCTTACGGCTTCCCTTTCCTTTCGAAAGGGAAGCCGTAAATTACAGCCGAAAAATCCCGGGATCTATTCTTTGCGCTCCGCGGAGTGAGTCGGGCCGACTGGGGAATTCGTTTCCCGGCGGTCATGACTATCTATAAGGGCGTCTTCGTCCCGCGTGCGACTTATGCCGCACGCGCTTGGACGGAGTCTGCTGTTCCTGAGGCGACGCGTGTCGCGCTGCTGCGCGGACAGCGCATCCCTCTGGTGGCCCTGACCGGGGCGTACAGAACGACGTCCACTCTTGCGTTACCCGTCATCGCTGGCGTTCTGCCGATTGACCTGGAGATTCTGGAGCGTGCAGCGTTGTCGCGGTACCGCCGGGGCGAGCCGGTAGTCCTTCATGGCCTATCGATCGACCCGGTGGCGCACCGAGCTGGGGAGTTTGCCCGCCTGATTCGGGTGGAGTCCTTGCGTGTCTGGCAGGCTAGATGGGACGCCGGGGGTACGGGCCGCCTCACCCATTGCTTTTTCCCGTCCGTTGCAGTGCGGATGGCAAATTCGTTTCTGCGGTTCGACCACCATACCACGCAGCTGGTCGGGGGCTACGGAGAGTTCAGAGCCAAACTATTTGACTTTGGACTTGCCGATGACCCCCGGTGCGCCTGTGGGTATGGTCGCCAAACTGCGGAACACGTAATTTGGTCTTGCCCAATTCTAGCGGCTGCACGGGAGAAATTGATGGATGCAGTGGGCGCGTGCGTTGGGCGTTCTCCGATTTGGTACCCGGATTTGGTCAGTTGTAGGAGCTGCTTCCAGTCGTTTGGCGAGTTTGTGGGGCACTGGGTGGCTTCTTGGGAAAGCATGAGGCTTCGGGATACCCCCCAGGGGGTACCCTCTTCCTTGGTGGCGTGATTCGGCGGCTACTTCCAGCCCGAAGTGCCCGTCTTTGTGTCCGTCTCTTTACCGCCCCGAGGGGCGTTTCGTTCTTTGCAGGATCCAGGGATTCCTCCCCCCCGTGGCTGCTCCGAGACCTGCCCACGGACAGTGCGCCTTCACTTTCATTGTTCTGGAGCGTCCTCTACCCCGCTTACCGGCTCCTAAATTTACGATATTGTTGTTTCTTTTCTCGTTAAATTTTGTAATATTTTGTAATTTTTTAATTTTTTTTGTAAATACCTTTTATTTTTTGAATAAATGGGTTCTCGGGGCGGTACGGGGGGGGGTGGTTTACCCTATTTCACCCCCTGCGCGTTTTACCCTTCTGGTACGCGCAGGGTTGTCGTAGCACGACATCCCGGGCAGACAAGACGACCCTCGTCGTTATAACTGCCCGGGCGGTGGGCGGGGTTTGCTGCCCTCACCTATCGCCTTGAAACTCTTTACTGTTAGTCAGAGTGCGGTGAGCTAATGGGCCTATGATGAGGTGACCACGATGACCCATGTGTTCAGGGTCGGTCACACTCACGGGTCAACACCCATCCGATGGCCTCCACGCATGGGGTGCGAGCCTGGGTAGGACACTGGGTCAACCAGTCTCCCCTGGGAATCAATCCTCTGTCGCTCCTGGACGGTCTGCGCACCGAGCGGCGCAAGCCAATCGACTGTGCTCTCCGACTAACAATCGGGGGAGTCTGGGAACTGTATTGTTTCCTATAGAGCAGGGGTAGTTGTCTACCTTACGGCGACTGCTCTTGAAATGACCATTGGCCATCCGATCCCGGTTCAGAGTCGGGCAAAGGACGCCTTGGTCCGCGATAGATTCGGTTCACACCGTTTCACCGCTTCGTAAGGGAGAGGACCGCGCAAGCGACCTCGAACTCGGAACCAATCGTGAGACCGGAGAAATCTGGTCACAATTGGAAGTGAGGGCGCGAGTATCTCGAGCCCGCCGGGTTTATTCCTGGCTCACTCGCGGTAAGGCGTTGGACTCTCACGGGTTGTGACGTAGCTGGACGTAGGATTGTACTGTCCAAAGTCTTCTACGTTCACTGCAGGGCGACAGAACGACTAATCGTTAAAACGTCCTGTGGTGACGGGCTCGCCCGTTGTAGTCGACACCGCAAGATGTTAGTCAGAGTGCACACTCGATTGGCTTGCGCCGCACGGTGCGCAGACCGTCCAGGAAGCGCCAGAGGTTTGATTCCCAGGGGAGGTCCTTCGCCCGAACGTCCTACCCAGGTTCGCACCTCATGCGTGGAGGCCGTCGGATAGGTGTTGACCCGTGAGTGTGACCGACCCTGAACACATGGGTCATCGTGGCCAACCCAGCATGGGCCCATTAGCTCCTAGGAATGTGTGCAGAGGGGTAAATCTCGACGAACGCCTTTGCGTTACGCGCAGGTAAATGCTGGCGACTTTTTTCGAACGTTTGCATATCCGCGTGGGCCAAGTAGCGGACATCTGGCGGCTATATCCGAGTCCTTACGACTCATGAAGTATTCGCGTCGATTTCAATTTTGCTCTAAGAGATGGTACTGTTTGGTATGCTGTAGTAAGAGCATGAATTTTCTTACAAACACGGATACATCTTCTCTTAGTAAGTCCGGCATCCGGTGGACGAAATCTAACTGCGACTGCTAGTCCTCGTGATAGGAGAACTATCGTCTGGTTCCACGTGGTTAGAATACTATCTATTTCAATTAAAATGTCAAATAACCGTGAAAGTTTAGCAATTAATAGTACTTACAAAAATGACGTCTTCAACAGAACCATCGCCAGAGTATCTAAACATCATGTTGTTTACCCAACAATCTGAGTGACAAATAGCGTTGAATTTGCTACCTGTAAAAAGTAATTTATTTAGTTAAATTTGGGTAAATATTGCGCGTCTGTAAATTTGATAGGAAGAGCCAGATGACCTATCTATATCAACGCATGCGAAGAGTTGGCATAGACATTGATTAGTCCTAGACTAGTTACGAAAACCACTATACCTTTTTTTATATTAAGCCTACCTTAGTACAGGCGAGGCCTAGTTAGGATGGCTTTGAATTTTAAAAATACATGTAATATTATAAATAAATAAAGAATTTTGAATTTTGAATTTTTTGAATTTGATTACTTAGGGTTCAATGCCATTGTAGATTGTTCAATGCCATTGTAAGATTTTGCAACTTTCCTGCGCCAGAGACATGAAGGTAGTGCTGATAGCATTGCCCAGTGAAACTAATAGCATTTTTTGGCCATCCTTAACCCTTCGGCTACATAACGACCAAATTTGGATCAGAATACCGTTGACTGAGTAACGACTAATATTGGCGGCTTGCTCCCGGAACGCACAGTAATACTATTTTCTAATTCGAACGCATCCTAAAATCCATACCAAATATCTTATTAATACCATAGATACATAAACGGCCGCTAAAATAATTTCGCGCGTCATTTCGAGGATATTTCTGATAAAATTCCATTGTCAAATATATTTTTTTTTTTCGAGAAATTATTAAAAATTTTATTGGTTTTTATGAGCTAATATCTAAATATTTTTGTATCTATAGAAGCAAAACGAAGTATTACCTGTGATAGAGAATCTAATAAATATCACGACAGTATTTACAATTTCTAAATAGGGTTCCGTATTTTTCGTAAGATAAGTACAAGTTAGAAATGCCAAGTTTTTTTCACTTTTTCGAATTTCTCATATTTATTCATAATTATCTAATTGTTTTACAAAATGAGATTTTAATATTCTATATACGAAATTTTAATTCGATCATTGCACAGTTATTCTTTTTATGATTGCTATAGTAGTTCCATAGTTATAGTACTTTTGTCGAGCGCGGGCAATATTGCAAGAAATTCCAATAAATTGCCGCGGTCTGCCATGAAATTATGCCGTTATTCGAAGGGTTAATAACATTGTTAGTGAATGCTTTTTTGTTTATAAAGGACTAATTAATCATAAAAACCCAATAACTTAACAAAAGATAAAGATAGCGGAAGAAAGAATAAGGGGCGGCAAACGAACAAACGTTGTCTTTATTGCTCCCGCTACGAACAAACTTTGACATATCCCGCATTGCTCAATCATATAGATTTAAAAATCAATGCGGATAAGACCAAAGTGCTCACCACGGACTGATCGAAGGCCAGCGTTTAAGTTGATGGCAGCCGAATTGAACAGGTACCTAAATTCAAGTATTTAGGATCGTTGGTTACGGAAAAGAAAGTGGCGTCAACGGCCGATGTCTATAGTTGGCTTGGTCAGGCAACAGCAACATTCGCCTTGCTCAAATGGCGCATATGGAAGCGAACGATTATTACCATCAAAACCGAAATACGACTATACCGAAAGTTGGTACTTCCCATTCTTCTTTATGGGTCTGAAATGTAAACGCTACTATAATCGGACCTCAAAAAACTGGTGGTCTTCCAAATTATATGGATAGATTACCGGTCTTCCAAATTATATGGATTTATTACCAGGAATGAATGGAGCCATGTCCTTCCATGCTGCGTGCGCATAATCGGCGAACTGTCTCAAAAAATTGACGGTTTTGCAATACTTGTCTCCGAATTTGGACAGGTCCGTGGCCATGGTATTCGCGCTCTTGGAAGAATTTTCGCCGAAGATTTTAATCTCGTCTATGTCTCGGTTATCTTTAAAAATGGGATGACGGAACACGCTGTTTCTCTGTTCTTCATTCTGAAAAACAAGGAAAACAAGATAAATAAATAAAAAAAATTAAACAGTATTGCTCGTACAAAAAGTGAATCGTTTTAATTCATTTATTACCATATTAATATACATATTTATGAATTTATTTACTGTTTTTTTTTTCGCTCTTTGGACTGCTTAGAACTTGAAAAATCCTAACGATTTAACTTTTTTTTTTAATCTTGTATCTTTTAAACTTTTCTTTATATTCCATAGCGCACTACATGACCGTTTTAAATATATAAATAGTATATGTTTGTTACACCGTTTTGAAACATATAAACAGTTTATGTTTGTTAATTTTGATTAATTAAATATGTTTTTTTTGTACTGTCTGTTTCCAGAATAAAATAAAATAAAAAATAAAATAAAAATAATATTTCACTCACACACACAAACACACACACACACACACACATCAACGGTATCTTTGCAGTTGCTATGCACCCCCGAGATGGACACTGGAGCAATTCCACCATATGCTGGATTTTATCACGGAAGAGCTCATCGGACGAAGACCAGTAGTCATCGGAGGAGACTTCAACGCTTGGGCCGTGGAATGGGAAAGTAGATGGACCAACTCAAGAGGGTACAGTCCACTGGAAGCTCTGGCAAAGTTGGAAGTTAGGCTGGCCAACGAAGGCACTGTCAGTAGGTACTTTTCGCAAAGACGGGCGTGAATCCATAATCAACGTCACCTTCTGCAGTCCGCTGTGATGGAAAATATTAATTGGGGAGTGGGCGAGGAGCACACCCATAGCGACCATCAAGCGATCCGGCATGGCGTCGGCCATCGGATTCCTATGGCAGTGCGGACAACTAGAAATTGCGAGCGGAAGTGGAAGCCGAAGGATTTTGACAAGGATCTCTTTGTTGAAGCACTCCGTGTAGATAGCAGACCTTCGGACCTAAACGCGGACGAGTTGACAGCAACATTGGTTAGGGCATGTGACACAGCCATGTCGAGGAAACTGGAGCAAAACAGCAGACGGCGCCCAGCCTACTGGTGGAACGAGGAAATCAGCACCCTCCTTGCTAGTTCTCTCGGAGCCAGAAGACGCACTCAGTAAGCCAGGTCTGATGCTGATAGAGAGGAACGTAGGGTAGTGTACCGAGCAGCCAAGGCTGCATTAAAACGGGAGATAAGGCTGAGCAAGTCTAACTGCTACAAGGAGCTCTGCCGAGACGCTGATGCTAACCCCTGGGGTTATGCAGATAGAGTAGTGATGGCGAAGATTAAAGGCCCAATGACGCCCGTTGAATCGTTTGCAGACAAGCTGAAGGTCATAGTAGAGGGGCTATTTCCGGAACACGATCCAACGACTTGGCCACCTACACCGTACGGCGAAGTAGAAGCAGTCAACGCCGTAGGCACGCAGGTCTCCAACGAGGAACTCGTAGCGGTGGCGAAAGGATGGAAGTCGAAGAAAGCTCCCAGTCCAGATGGAATCCCCAACGTGGCGTTGAAAACGGCAATACAGGTGTTTCCGGACATTTTCAAGATTGTCCTGCAGAAATGCTTTAATGAAGGTCAGTTCCCCGACAAATGGAAAATACAGAAGCTTGTGCTTCTGCCAAAGCCAGGAAAGCCGCTGGCAGATCCAGCATCGTATAGGCCTATTTGCCTGCTGGATACACTCGGAAAACTCTTGGAGATGATCATCCTAAACAGGCTGACGAAGTATACAGAAAGCGAGCATGGACTGTTGTGGAATCAGTTCAGATTTCGTAAAGGTAGATCGACAGTGGATGCAATTCGGAGAGTCGTCGAGAATGTCGAGAAGGCGTCCAAACAAAGGCGGAGAGGATATCGATATTGCGCGGTAATAACGATAGTCAAGAACGCTTTCAATAGCGCTAGCTGGGACGCCATCGTCGGAGCTCTGCATAAAATAGCGTCCCAGACTACTTGTCCAGAATTCTGAGGAGCTACTTCCAGAACCGAGTTTTGGTCGAAGAAACAGACATGGGACAGAAGTCAATAACGATCACGGCGGGAGTCCCACAAGGCTCCATCCTTGGTCCAGAGCTCTGGAACGCGATGTACAACGAAGTGTTGACCCTGATGTTGCCGAAAGGAGTTGTGATCATCTGGTTCGCAGATGACGTTGTCCTGTCGGTTACTGGCGAGTAGCTGGTAGAGATGGAAATGCTGGCGACCGAAGTGGTCGGAATGATTGAAAATTGGATGAAGAGAGCGAAGCTGCAAATAGCCCACCAAAAAACTGAGGTATTGCTGGCCAGCAACTGCAAGGCGGTGCAGCGAGCAGAAATCACCGCTGGAGAGCATACCATAGCTTCTAAGCGAGTGGTAAAGTATCTGGGAGTAATGATCGATGACCGGCTGAACTTCCACAGCCACGTCGACTATGCCTGTGAGAAGGCGGCGAAGTCAATTAACGCAATAGGTAGAATCATGCCGAACAACTTTGGCCCTAGCTGTAGCAAGAGGCGACTTCTGGCTAGTGTATCCTCGTCGATACTGAGGTACGGAGGTCTAGCCTGGGTGACTGCGCTGCAGACCAAGCGGAATCGAATGAAACTGAACAGTACGTTCCAACTCATGGCCATGCGAGTCATGAGTGCGTACAGGACAGTTTAGTCAGAGGCGGTTTGTGTCATCGCCGGAATCATTCCTTCGGCATCACCCTGGCGGAGGACAGCGAGTGCTACGAGCGGAAGGGAACCAGAATACGGAAGTCCGTAAGAGCGCTGTCTATGGTCTAGTGGCAGCAGGAGTGGAATATGGCGGAGAATGGTAGATGGACGTATCGGTTGATTCCGGTTCTCTCGATCTGGGTGAACAGAAAGCACGGGAAAGTAAACTTCCATCTGATACAGTTCGTGTCTGGGCATTGCTGTTTCAGGAAGTACCTGCATCGACTTGTGCACGCAGCGTCACTGCTCTGTCCGGAGTGTGGAAACGTGGAGGAGACACTGGAGCATGTGGTTTTTCAATTACATAATATTGGGTTGTCGCTGATATGACGGAGTATCGTTGATGAATAACACGTAATGAAATCCATAGTAAAACCATATTATCTTAGATGACCCTGCCGCTGTCTGAGTAATCTAATCCAATCCATTTTATTTACCATTAACTCGAAAGTGATCCTCGAACCAGCGTGGAATTTGGCCAATTTGCTTAAAACCAACTTGACATGATTGTAATCCAAACCTTTTTGTCTACTGGCCAACCGGTATCCTTGCTCTACCAGGTCTTCCATAGCCAGGACAATTAGATATCCTTCGGTAATTGTGTTTAAACACCTGAAAACATTAACTGAAATTAATGTTGTAGCTAAGCTACATTACTTGGCCTACTTCTAACTAGTGCATAAAGAAGCATCACAGGAATCTGGGCCTAAGGCAATGCGTCGGAAACAATAAAATGTACCTGAAAGCGACAGCATTTCGCTGAAATTGCGAAAACTATCTCTTCTGGCACACGGCATCCTGGGAAAATGGCTTCGTGCTAGCAACTTCGGACAATGAGCGAAGTAGATTATAATAAACAGACGACGGCATCGTCTCCACTAGCGAATCCGCTGGGAGCTAATGGGCCGAGTGCCGTTGAGCCGATATCGGTCAGCTAAACCCACTGGTCAACACCTATCCGGCAGCCTACACGCAGAGGTGCCAGCCCAGGTAGGACTCTGTTAACCAGTTCTCCTGGGAATCGTTCTTCGTGAACAGTCCAACTAGAAAGTGGACTCGTTCGTCTCAAATCTTCTACGCTAACCTCACGAGAGACAGAACGATCAAAATAACATATTTGGTTCAAAACTCGTATTGCCTTTGGAAGGTTATTGAAAAGGCCAATTACTCGAATGATTTTGGATCATAGTCAAACAGAATATGGGGAGGGCATGTTGGCTTTGCTTCGAGTATCGCAATCGTGCATGTGAAGCGTACGCTCGCGTAGGTTGATTTTACTTTACCGGCAGAGGGAAAGTATTGTGAACGCACTTCTGTGTGTCTCTGTGTGTGTATTCCTCCACGATAGCTTCATCCGATTGAGCTGAAATTTGGCATGCAGGCATCAATCGTTCGTGGCAAAAGTTCTAAAGATTGCAGTTAAAGACTTAAAATTCGTTATTGGGTCCAAAAACTACAATGTGAAAATTTGGTTTGAATGTCTCATATATGATACAAGCGGCACAAACATTTTTTGAACTCCGCCTTATTTAACCCCTAAACTTAGAAGTAAAAACTTGGCCGTACCTTTTACATCCCGGAAGGGACGTTACACATTCTAGGGGGAAATTACTATTGGAAATATACCACGTTATATATACAACGGAAAATAGTACTAATATAGTACGAAAATACTACCAAAATGCTAAGAAAAAAATACTGGAAAGGGGAGATTGACGCGCTAGGGGAGGGGGTAGGGGATTGGCGCGCGAGGAGGGGGGGAAGGGGTTGCAGGGTAGTCTTTGGGGCGTGGGGGGGGGGGGGGGGGAAGTTTCACAGGAAAGCGGGGGGGGGGGGGGGTGCTGTCTACTTGTCGAGAATGTCTTGGGGTGATACTTTATAATTTAAATTTTAATTTATATATACATTTTATAATTTTATTAATATCAAAACAGCACAATGATAAAAATATTATAGTTTATATATTACAGTCAGTGTAAAGTAGGTTGCCAATTCTCTAACCACAAATAACGAAGTGTCACTTATAGCTCTTCAGAATCTTGCATATAATAACAAATAGAGTTATCAACTACAACGGGCGAACCTGTCACCTCAGGAAGTTTTAACGATTGGTCGTTCTATCTCCCGTGAAGTGAGCGCAGAAGACTTGTACAAAACAGTCCACCGCCAAGCTCAAGCTCCGCCACATGCCCTTAAGAGGCCAACGCCTTATCCGCGAGATAACCAGGTATGTTACCCAGCGGGCTTACACTTACGTCCTTACTTCCGATTGCGACCAGATTACTCCGGTCTCTCGACTGGTTACGAGTTCGAGGTCGCTTGCGCGGTCCTCTCCCTTACGAAGCGGCGAAACGGTGTAAACCGAATCTATCGCGCACCACGGCATCCTTTGCCCGGATGTTCACCAGGATCGGGTCGCAGTGGGTCGTTTCAAGAGCAGTCTCCGTAAGGTCCGCAACCACCCCCGCTCTATAGGAAACAGTACTGCTTCCAGACTCCCCCGACTGTTAGTCTGAGTGTACAATCGATTGGCTTACACCGCACGGTGCGCATACCGTCCAGGGGCGCCAGAAGGTTGACTCCTAGGGGAAACTAGCCCTAAGGCCAGAGTCCTGCCCGGGCTCGCACTTCATGCGTGGATGCCGACGGATGGCTGTTGACCAGTAACTGTCACCAACTCTGAACAAAATGGGTCTTCATGGCCAACTCAGCAAGGGCCCATTAGCTCCCTGCAGATAATAACAGAGGGTATACCATATTTTATCAAAATACTATACACCAATACTACACAGCAATTAAAATAAAGACCTGCATCCGATCGTCGTCTTTAAGTTATACTTCTCCAGTAACTTGTGGACTCCTGGTATTATGTTCTCCAGCATATTCGTCTCTCTATCAAAAATTGGGACACTGATCCAGGCCATTGCAGAGTCGTCATGACTTGCCTTAAATAAAATATTTTACTAATTATGTCATAGCCACTTCCTAGAGACAAAATTTGACAATGTCAATATTGCATTTATAGACTTTGAGAAACGTTTAGTAGGAAACGAGATCACCGATTCTTAAGGCTGCGCCCGTATGTAACAGGAGTAAAATTGCATTTTTT
Organism: Micropterix aruncella; assembly: GCA_944548615.1. Taxonomy (NCBI): domain Eukaryota; kingdom Metazoa; phylum Arthropoda; class Insecta; order Lepidoptera; family Micropterigidae; genus Micropterix; species Micropterix aruncella. The sequence goes on from OX155967.1 coordinate 32,357,856, forward strand.
TCATGATATAAATAATAATAATGAATATTTATTTAACGGAAAATACGGTTTCACACAACAGCGAACTGATCGCAGTATGGCGATCTCTTACAGAAAACCATAAATCCTTAAAATCTATACATAAAAAATAGTCATAAAAGAGGTGATTTTTTAATTTAAATATTTCCATAATTCAAGTTACAATTTACAAAAAGAAAATCCTTATTCTAACACAAAAACATTTTATATTAAGTGTACTTATTATACCTAGCTTAGAAAGGAACTTCATCTTTTGACATATCGGTTTACCACCTCCACGGCATCTTTGCCCGGTTTTTTCACCCGGAATCGGGTAGCCGATTGGTCGTTTCAAGAGCAGTCGCCGTAGACAACTACCCCCGCTCCATAGGAGACAGTACTGTTTCCAGACTCTCCCGACTGTCAGTCAGATTGCACAATCGATTGTCTGACGCCGCACGGTGTGCAAACCGTCCAGGAGCGCCAAAAGATTGACTCCTGGGCGAAACTGGCCCTCAGGCTAGAGTCCTACCCGGGCTCGCACTTACGTGGAGGCCGCCGGATGGGTGTTGACCCTTGAGTGTGACCGACCCTGAGCGAATGGGTCTTCGTGGCCAACTCCAACAGGGCTCATTAGCTCCCTGGATACAACATTAAAAAAGCCAGAAATATTCGTCCAAATCTGGGAGAGCAGTTAAATTAGCCGTGAAGAATAACAGCTGCCGTCCCGCATGGCCTGGCGTTACATTTTTTTTTTATTTTTTTTTATTTTATTATTTTTAAGGAAACATACAGCTGTTACAATAAATTTGTTACAGAATTATTAAGTTAAAAAAAATAAAGCTAATTACATGTTTCCACTTAAACATTCATAATTTAAACACAACAATATTTTTTTTTTGAAGAATTAACTAACACTCATAGGGACAGGTGGGAACTGGGAAGAAAGGAGTCATAATAAGTAAATAAAATTTTATGTAAATACACGTTCCATAATATAGACATACATATTATTTAAAGATATTCTTGAATAAATATTATTTATAATATATTATATATTGCGATTACAATGATAAATCAATACCATCATTAATAATTGCTTTCTTAAGAGCGAATGATGACGTATTGAATACGTCAATATCGCCGAGCTGCGTATTACAAATTTTACATACCCTATACATGAAACAGTTTTGTGCATAATTAGTACTAACCTGCGGAAGGTGGAATAACTCCGTTTGGCGAGTGAGTCGCGATGGTACACGGAAAGATATCATTCCAAGAAGATCAGAACAATCAATATAACCTGCCAATATTTTATGGAAAAACACCACGTCTGCGCATTTTCTTCTTGATTGTAAGGATTGAAGCCCATGAAAAGCAGCTGCTTCGTTGTGATTGGGAAAGGACAAGAAGAAGCGATAATTCAAATGTTTCAGGAACACATTTTGAATACGTTCAATTAGATCCTATTAATAGAACGTACTTTAGATCTGTATTAGAATAAGAGTTACGCACCTTACAGACGAATGATTCCTTCCTAACATCCGAAGAAGTATCTCCGTCTGCCATCCGATAATCCACTATAGCCCTGTATATCACGCTGGCATAGTTCTCTCCCTTCGGAACTGCATATTTGACTACTACTCGTTCAATTTGGACAGCCGCAGTCTTTGGAAGACGGTTGGAGTTTTTGATGCAGGTTTTCAGGAAGTCGTCGTCCATCCATGTTGGTCTCGGAGAAGATTCCTGTTTAGCCATATCTGGTGAGCAAAGCTGAAATGTTCATAGACGCTTTTGTAATGTTTATATAGTTATCGAGTACGGAAATATGCCGAAGTGTCGTTTCGTTGCAGGCTGCTGACTTACAAATTAAGCGATTAAGAAGGAGAGCCTGGTTTAGAAGACCAAAAAAATTTGGTTTTTCATATATTTCTTTTGTTGACTTAAATTAGAAATCTGATCATGAATCTTTTATATCAGCTTGATTAACATTTAAAAAATAAAAATATTATTATAGAAAATAAACGTGAAAATATAGAAATTAAGGTATCTGTTTGCGACGGTAATAGCGAGCGTAATTTTGCCTGAAACAAAAGAGTCAACTAAAATATTAATTTTCACATGTGTATTTTCTAGATAAACAAAAAATACGTGTGGCACTCGGGGACTGCCGCGGTACAGCTATTGCATAGCATTTTTAACAACTTATGCAATTATAATTATTTATTTATTTTATTTTTTCTGATATCAGATGACTGCACTCTATCGGAAAACGTTGAAATTATTCCGAATCATTTGTGGCTGCGGTAGCAAATGATTCGGAATATTTTAAACGTCTTCCGATAGAGCGCCACGCATGAATTTTTTATTCGATAAAGCAAAAAAACGGAATAATCGAAAAAAATCGTAGGTAGAAAGATAGATAATTAAATTATCTTTAAAATGGTGCAGGTTTCATAATAATACGCCAGATATTATTTGCGTAATAGCCGTTTTTGTGTTCGGTTAGACCTAATTTCACAAATTAATTACACTATGTAATTTAAACAAAATCCAAAATATTCAAAGCTAAGAATATTAGGAAAATGTTCTTGTTTAACATATATTTTTTTCGAATCGTAAGTAGTACTCGTTTAGACGTAATTATCAGTTTAAAATCATTAATTTTCGTTAAGAAATTTCTTCATTCGGTCGCCGCGCTGGCCTAGACCCGCGATAAAAGCTATGCAATAGCTTAAAAATATAAATTGTTCTTTTTAAAACTTTCAAAGATTTAAAGAAATACAATCGATTTTCGCCCCAAAATTTTGTGGTTAACTATTAAAAAAAATATATAAATATATTTCTTTCCGTTTTTTTTAAATTCATATAATAGAAGATAATTTAATAATCTCTCATTTTTTTCGGAACAAATCGATCCGACAAGTAGTTTTTTTATTATCACCGCCGCAAAACAGAAAAATATGGTTTTGAGAAAAACGCGTTAAAAGTTTTCTCTATAGAAAAGTAGTATTTTTTTAACACGTACAACAATCTGCAACAGATCAGCGATTGCAAAGGTAAAAGAGGTGAGGTGAAATCAAAAGGTGGCTACCTTTAATGCGTACCTCGAATAAGACTGGCAAAGAAGGTACAAGTTATTTATAGCTTAGTATAACACTCTACAGGATAAGTTTTTAATTAGTTGCAACCTTGTAGTAAGCGAATTAATAAGACAAATTAGTCAAATTTTAATAGAAATTATCATTATTTTTTTTCTTTGTTGAATTTGTTTGTTGGTTTTTTTTTTAAAGTAGTATAAAAATATTATTTAAATAAAATATTAGATTATTTATTAACGATATTTCACGAACTGAAAAGTGACCCGACAAAAGTATCGATACTCAATCTCAATAATATAATAATCTGATAGATAATCTGCGAAGGTTGCGACACGTATCTCTACAAGCAGGTAGAGAGGGGGCCGGGCCGGGCTAATGATTTATTGCCTCACCGGAACGTTCCTTTGGCCCTTGCTATTTAGATAATCATAATTGCATAAAAGGAGTGAGATAGTCAAACCTAATTATTAAAAAAAATAGTAAAAAAAATAAATAAAATGGGAATTAAAATACAAGATGAGATTAAATATATTAAATTGTTAACCATAGCCTAATTATAAAAAAAAATGATGTACAAATAATAAGGGTGTATGTAAAAAAGTTAACATTGGTAAAAATACAGTAATATAATCAAACCTAATTATTTATTTATTTTTATTTATTATTTATTTAAGAATTAATTACTATAAAACATTGATTAGCTTACAAAAATAACAGGAACCGAATGGCGAAACCTTAACCTTTTGCTTATTTGTTTCTGTCACCCAACTGGGACTAGCCCGTTCTAGGGTGGACAGGACTCCAATATAGAAATTATCCAATATAGAAATATTATAGAAATTAAAATTAAGTAAAGAAATAAAATGAGATTTAAATGAGTACATAATAATGCGCAGTGGTATTACTGCACGGGAATTTTTTTTGTGTGTGAATCAGTACAACAAAGTAAGTAATTTTTAAAAAAATATATTTTTTTTTTAAATAATTTTTTTAAATTTTATTTTCAAGTAGTATGAAAAGCTATGATCACGATGCGCTATCTAGCGGTTGGTAAAATGTCGCTGAATTTACGACTTATTACCTACCGCTAGATGGCGCAGCGCGCTGAAACGCTTCTCAAACCTTTATTTAACAGTCAACTTTTTAAAATTTTAAAATTTAAAAAGAAACATTTTTTTCTTTTTTAATTTGCAAATCGCCCAGCAGCGAAACAGAGTCCTATACCGGTTCTTCCCCCTTCGAGGAGGCTACCGGACGGGAGTAAAGCTGTGAGCCGACTAATTGCCGTGTCATGATGGCTAAAGCAGAGGGAACCGTTAGCTACCAATGCCATATTATTCTTAAAGTTAAAAGAAGGTCAAACTTAACTTAGAATCATACTGTTTGATGGTAACTAAAAGAACAATGCTGTCGCCCTCCAACTAATGCCGCCCGGCTCAAGCTGCTCCATTGATTCTTGTAATAACCAGCCCTGAGTCGTAGGCAGCTATGAGATAAATCAAATAGAAATTTGTTAAAATTAACATACTCACTTTTATTAGGATAATGTAGCGTAATGTAATGTAATGAACAGCTCTTATTCAATGCTGAGAGAATACTGGTTTTTAAAAGTGCGAATTATCATTTATATTATATTACAGATCACTCATATTTCGTTATCATTGAGAGTACCCATTTGTTTATCGATTGCATAAGGACTGTTATATTTTTGGTTACTGATTACATTAATGACAGTCACTTTCGGTACAGTTATCAAATCGTGGCTTTTATGTACATATAAGTGGCCATGTCCAATTTACAACGTTATGAGGTAATAGCAGTTAGAGATTTTTTCTTCTGATAAATCAGACGGGGGTGCAGCTTCGTTTATTTTTCCCTAAATGGTACTAACATGGTACTTAAATGGTACTTTAATGATACTTACATACATGTTACACGCACACATACATATAAACACGTCATAGTAGGTTGGTTGTAAGAAATTGTCATATGAAAATAAACCCGCCTGTTGTGAAATTTCACAATAAAGAGTAGAATCAAACAAACAACCTAACACCTATAACCACGATATTGTGTGAGTACCATAAAGGAAAAATATTTATTTAGACAAAAAATTAATAGCAAAAATGAGTAAATACAAAGTAGCGACCATTGTCTTCAAATAACAGGTTGAATTGGCTAAGTACCTTGAAATAAAGAAAAACTAGCTGAAAGTTGAAACCCGTCGAAATCGACGGTCACTTTATTGACAGTAAAATTACAAAAATAAACGGACACATGCTTCTTATTTATGTACAAATAATATTTCTTTGGATCAATTCATTTACATTGCGGTGCCTTGCTTATTTGATCTACGATCAGGAATGCCACCAAGGTGTTGGAGAAAAGGGACAGCAACAATCGAAGAGCGACGCGTACGTGATATGACGTGTGACAGAAAGTAAACAAAACGTTTCGCGCCAATTCAGCTTACTTTAGCGAGTATACGCTAGATAGCGGTGAAATGATTGAAATCTTTAAAATTTGTTTCTACTATATTGAGTTAAAAAAATCGACTCACCCCTAGACTTTCCCGGCAATCATACAATCCCCCTCGCGCGCCAAACTTCTAAACCCCCGACCCTCTCAAACGTCCCCATCCACCCCCCCCCTCCGACATCCTCCGTCCCCTCCCTCAACCTTCACCCCAACCATCCCTCTCTCTCACTCTCTCCCCCTTTTCCTTATCCTTCAATACCACGAGCTTTTTCTAGACACTTTAACCAAACTTTTACACCAAAAAAGTTTATTTTGGCTACAGCCAAAATAAGCTTTTTTTGTTCTTTCGATGTCTCTTTTTTATTTTTCTCTTTTGATGACACTTCTGCAGGCCGGGAGCTTTTTTAAACACCTCAAACTAATTTTTACACTTAGCTTCTGTCAATATGGCGATTACAGGGAAAACAGTTTTCAAATTAATATATAGATCTCAAATACATAACCAAAATAATTTTATTTTCCATTGCACACATCAAGTTCCTCTTCTAGTATACAACTTCTAGTCATCAAAACGTCAGTTTTTTTGTCAATTTAAACTAAAACCTCAGTACGTCAGTCTCGTAGACCAGAACTCTGTTCTGAAAGTAGCTCCTCAGAATTCTGCACATGTAGTCAGGGACCCTCATTTTATGCAGAGCTTTCGACGATGGCCTCCCAGCTAGCGCTATTGAAAGCGTTCTTGACGTCTATCGTTATTACCGCGCAATATTTCCTCTCCGCTTTTGTTTGGACGCCTTCTTGGCATTCTCAACGACTGTCCGAATTGCATCCACTGTTGATGTACCTTTACGAAATCCGAACTGGTTCTACGACAATCCATGCTCGCTTTCCGTATACTTCGTCAGCCTGTTTAGGATGATTCTCTCCAGGAGTTTTCCGAGTATATCCAGCAGGCAAATAGGCCTATACAATGCTGGATCTGCCAGCGGCTTTCCTGGTTTTGGTAGCAGCACTAGCTTCTGTATCTTCCATTTGTCGGGGAACTGACCTTCATCGAAGCATTTCTACAGCACTATCTTGAAAATGTCTGGAAACACCTGTATTGCCGTTTTCAACGCCACGTTGGGGATTCCATCCGGACCGGGAGCTTTCTTCGTCTTCAACCCTTTCGCCACCGCTACGAGTTCCTCGTTGGAGATATGCGTGCCTAAGGCGTTGCCTGCTTCTTCTTCGCCGTACGGTGCAGGTGGCCAAGTCGTTGGATCGTGATCCGGAAATAGGCCCTTCACTATGACCTTCAGCTTGTCTGCACACGATTAAACGGGCGTCATTGGGCCTTTAATTTCCGCCATCAATATTTTATATGCATTACCTCAGGGGTTAGCATCAGGGTCTCGGCACAGCTCCTTGTAGCAGTTAGACTTGCTCAGCCTTATCTCCCGTTTTAATGCAGTCTTGGCTGCTCGGTACACTACCCGACATTCCTCTCTGTCTGCATCAGATCTGGCTCTCTGAGCGCGTCTTCTGGCTCCGAGAGAACTGACACGGAGGGTGCTGATGTCCTTGTTCCACCAGTAGGCTGGGCGCCGTCTGTTATTTTGCTCCAGTTTCCTCGGCATGGCTGTGTCACATGCCCTCGCCAACGTTGTTGTCAACTCGTCCGCGTTCAGGTCCATAGGTCTGCTATCTACACGGAGTGCCTCAACAAAAATATCCTTGTCGAAATCCTTCGGCTTCCACTTCCGCTCACAATTTCTAGTTGTCCGCACTGCCATAGGAATCCGTTGGCCGATGCCATACCGGATCGCTTGATGGTCGCTATTTGTATACTCCTCACTCACTCTCCAATTCATGTTTTCCATCAGCGGCGGACTGCAGAAGGTGACGTCGATGATGGATTCACGCCCGTCTTTGCGAAAAGTACTGACAGTGCCTTCGTTGGCCAGCCTAACTTCCAACTTTGCCAGAGCTTCCAGTAGACTGTACCCTCTTGCGTTGGTCCATCTGCTTCCCCATTTCACAGCCCAAGCGTTGAAGTCTCCCCCGATGACTACTGGTCTTCGTCCGATGAGGTGATCTCGTCCAGATCCCTGCACTCGATCACCGCCTTCTGGGACAGAGCTCTTACTTTCGCCTCCTCGCCAAGAGACTTTTTGACGAGCGTCTTGAAGGCAAAGCTCTCAATCGATGGGACCTTCTTTAGCTCGAAGAGCATCTCGCCTGTCTGGGTGCGTCTGGTTTTCACCAAGTTCTCCCCCAATTCCTTCAACTCCAGATCCTCTCTCACTTTCCGGAGAGTGCTGCGTAGGTTGTTATGTTGCTTGCTTTGACGATCAGGGCGTCACTCTTATACATCTCCCGATGAGGCCTGGGGTTCTCATTCTTCATCTTTTCTTCATTTTTCTTCTTCTTCTCTTCCTTGTCCTTCTGTTTCTTCCTCTTCTCCTTTTGGTTTTCTACAGTACTCTATCCACTGCCTTTACCATCCCTTTCCAGCTCCTTTCTGCTTTGCTGCTCGTTCTTGAGTTTTTTCTGCTCCTTCTCCTCTCCTGGTGTCTTCTTTCTTCCTTTCTCAGGACGTAGCTTAGGGTGCTCTTCGGCGTCTCCTGTAGTTCGTCCGTTACCTTCTCCGTGGCCTCATTCAGTGCCTTTTCGGCAGTCTCGACTCTCTTCTTCAGCGAGTTCTGCTTCAGTTTAATACCCGTCACTAGTTGCTTGATCCTAGTGTGGACGTTATTCTTATCCTTGATGAACTCGTAGAGTTCATCGATCTTCTTTCTGACCACCGTCATTTTGGTCCTTTTCAAGCTGCAAGTCTTCTTGGCGTGAGATGCTGCTAGATTTCGGTGTGAACAACTGCATCAGGGACACTAGCTCTGCAGTACTAGCTGCTCTCCTAGGGGCTTGCCACTGCTGGTATTCTCTGTGACCTCCGGGTTCAGCACTGGTGATCTCTGCACCAGCCCACTTTTAGCGAACACGTTCTCTTGCCGTTGTCACGTTTTGCCGTCGTCGTTCATGTTACATTTTAAAAAATGTTTGTTTTTGTTTTTTCTTCGTTGTTATCCATTCTGTTCGGTCCCCCCTCCGGGCCGCTATCTCGTTGTATGTATAACCTATCGCGATCCCATTGTTATCTATGCAAGCAGGAAGGCCATGCTAGGGTTGACACGGTCTTTATTGTTCACGGTCTTTAACGGCCGTGTTCAGAGCCAAATCGGAATTGAATCAACATGTACATTTTCAACATCATATGATAATATTTGAGGAGTTCCCCCAATTCCTCATGGATCCCATCATCAGAACACGATTTTGATAAAAATGGGACCAATCTGCAAGTATGTATATCCTTTAAAATAAAAAAAAACAAATCGGTTTATAAATGGCACAGTTCTGAGGTAACAAACATCAACACAAAAAAACATACAACCGAATTAATAACCTCCTCCTCTTTTGAAGTCGTTTGAAAAAGGATAATATTAAAATAGAGGTGATTCAACTTACTGCTAAGAGCCCGTTCGACTCATTAAAAGTTGGAGTACCCGAAAGTGTATTCGGTATATTTATGAATGGGCCAATGTGATTTATTATTATATTACCTGATGTAGATTAATGTGGCCAATTGGAGCCAAGATTAAACCATACCATTTTATTAAACGTGATCCTCACTCAACACGGTACTACTGCGTGACTACAGGGCAAGAGGACAATATCTTTGGCGGATATTTATAATCAGAATGTTAGAGGTTTAAATTGAAAAAATATAGAATTTAGGAACAACATTCTGGTAAATGATTATTTTGCAATGCTGCTACCGAAAATGGGCAGGGAGAATTACTTCAAAGTTAAAAAATATTTTCTGGGTGTTACTCAGAACGGAAGTGAAGCGTTGCGTTAAACTAGCGTTTCACGATTTCGTGCGTCGATCTGATGGGGGTAAAATATAATAAAATAGCACAAATTAAAAACAATGTAAAAAATAATAAATAAAACGCTAGTCAGCGGAGAGGGGAGAAACTCAGGGTCGGCTCTCCGTTCTTGCTTCAATTATAAAGATAAAACTTACAACTAAAATGATTAAAACATTAAAATACAATAAAATCGATGGTTCAGGTAGGGGAAAGGTTTGAATCTCGCGCGTTGAGCGGCAGTTCCCACGGCGAACACCAGGGGCGCTGACGTCTTCCTCGCTCGGCGCGCGGACGATAAGATACTCCGCCACTATCGTACTGGTACGATACGAGACTCGGCAGGAGTAAGTATGGAGAAGCGGGCAGGACCCAAATATCACGCCAGTCGACGGGGCGAGAAGGCGGACGTAGTACGATGTGGCGGTAGTCAATGTCGGCAATCCGCCGCGCAGATCACAACTGCCGCTGTAGCATTAATCCACCGCAGAATAAGGCCGCTGTAGAATTAATCCGCCTTAGAATAAGGCCGTCTTCAAAATCCTCCACGGAGATCCCTGCAGCCGTAGAAAGGCTTCATTACAATATGATCGCGCCAAGGACGAAGACGGATCAATGAAAGGAACAGCGACTATCGCCTCCGTCCAGTCGTTGATTTCCGATACATCGTCAAACGATCCAAATAAAATCCACTTAATAGTTCTAACATCGAGCAAACTCACCAGGTAATAGTCCTAAATCACACACAGACTCCCCGGGATCTCGTTCGGAATCAAGTCGGATTCAAAATGACCCAAATTATCTTTTGGCTGGTAGACCGCCAAACTTTTGGCGGGCCCGGCAAGGAAACCCCTTATCGATACGCGCGAGTTTTTAAAATCCAATTCGACATTTGAATTGCGTTATATTAAAATATTAAAATCATGTGATAATAAAATAGATTTTTATTTATAGTGAAAACTATGATGAAATACCCATATTGCACTATCCTTAATTTAGAATCCGGAATCCAAAATCGTAAAGGAACCGACGACCTTCGAATGCTGTCAATCTACATTCCACAATTCCATCAGAGAATAATTAAAATATTCTAAATGTAAATTTATGAGCTAACAAAATAATTAGGAATTATGACCAAAAGACTAATCAAAAACTATAACTAAATAATTAACCACTTTTGGCCGGTATTCCGAACATCGCACAGTCTCCTTTGTTTCTGGCATCGAATCATCGCAGGCGTCACTACTCGCTTCTGATTGGTCAGCCGCGCGAAAAGTCAGAACTGTCAAAGATGAACCCGTCGCCATCGATCGCTGAAGTGAATGAATATTGTGGAAGGAAATTGTGGAAAAGCAAATCGGAAAAACGCGAAGTGCGTTACAAGATACATGCTAAATATAGTTATTTTACTATAAATGTGTAATTATTTTATAAAGTATTTGCAATGTCAACAATCTATACATTTTCGGCCAAGAACTTCAGATTTACAGCTATAGAATGAAATGTTATACCTACTAGACTTGTAATAAGCTTTCATGTGGCCAAAACTTATAATAAATTTTGCAAATGGGTACGAAATAATATCTACTTATTTGCTTTTGTTTACAAATTCGTATTGAATATAAATTGGGTAAAATAAAGTTGAAAAAAAAGGTGTAATAATTATGGATCGGTATAACATATTACAAAAGGGCATACAACATTTGTATATGAATATAAAACAATTTAAAATAATAATTATTAACAGGGTAATAGAGCCAGGTCCAAGTCCAGGTTGAAACGTGTGAGAGTTGCCACCCTTCACTAGACTCCAATTGATTGTGAGCGAAGGGTGGTTCTCATCGGTAAGTTTTCTCCGTTATTGAAAGTCGTTGTAGTTGAAGTTGAAGTATTTATTCAAAAGGTCTGTAGTAGGTTGCCAGTTCGTAACGCCTTGTTTGATATTTCGCCGGTGTGTAGGTAGCGTGGGCTCGAGGTGAAGTCGTGGTTGCGTAGCCGAAGTGTGAAGCGCCGCGATAGATTCGAAGATAATGATGATCGCGTATACTATGCGTGGTTCGTTGACTCGAAGGTAGTGAAGAGCGCGAGTACTTGCAGATGAGCGGTTACTGTCCGCCAGGGAATGATAAAATATGTGTCGAATGTACTGATTTTTATATGGTATGTAGTTATGCAATAGTTATGAGTGGGGTGAGAGATAAGTGTGTCAATTCGTATCGATCAGAAGAAATGACATTAGTCATCGTTTGACTGTGCATAAAATGCCGAATTTAGTTTTAAATCAATTGCAGCTGACTCATGTATATTCGAGCGTGTTTGCGATTTCGATTCTATAGAAATTACTTTTTTGTTGTGGGTATTATGAATGGTTACGTGGTGATTTACTGTTGGCTGACCCCTATTAGTAGGGCTAAAAGTCATATAACTGGTTTTACTCACATTTAGTGTTAGTTTTGCAGTTTCTAGCCAATCACGAATCTCATTCATGCCCAAATTTGCTTTTGTGAGAGTACTGTCCCAATTTGATCCCTTAAAGATAACTACAGTGTCGTCAGCATATGAAATTATTTTTGCTGTCGGTAACTGGCAAAGATCATTTATATAAGTGAGGAAAAGTATGGGTCCCAGGACGCTTCCTTGCGGAACCCCATAGGTTAGGGGTTCAGCGTCACTAAAGTGGTTAAGAATCGACACAAACTGGACTCTGTTAGTTAAATAGCTCTGAAACCATTGGAGACTGGATGACGCTACGCCTATTTTTTTAAATTGTTGTAGTAACCTATTATGAGGCACCGAATCAAAGGCTTTCGCCAAATCTAAAAATACTGCCAGGCACTTTTCTCCCTTGTCTATGCCTTGTACAAGAAAATCTGTTAAGGCTGAGATGGCGTTTGATGTCCCTAAGCCTTCTCTAAAGCCAAATTGATTGTCTGACAGAATAGCGTTTTCTCCTAAGAATTTCATTAATCTTAAGGCCCTAGTCTTCAAAAATTTACGCCTAGCGCTCTTGTGATGAGATGTCAACATTTTCTATTTGTTAAAGTAAACATACAATAGGAAAAAAATACATTGTATGCGATAATTGGCAATATGAGTAATATTTAGGATTTTTTTGACCTTTTAGTTCGGAATGTAGGACTAAGTAAATGGGCCTCAAACTTAGTTCGTTTTCTTTGAACACGCTTGGAGTTGATTTTCTGCACTTAGATATGGACAACTAATAAGTTATCGAAAAAAATATTCAGCGCAAAATTGAATTCATATGTTCCTCTTTAGTATGCGCTGGTCAGATTTTTCAAAAGTTTTTTGAATTTCGTAATCTAAACGTCACAATAAGTAAGATTTTCTCGTTTTTTTACGTTGAATAAACCATACTTTCTCTCTTTAAAAGCCACTCAAAATAAATAATATTTAAATATTATAAAATAGAAGCGTTGATTGATAGAATAAAAATAAAATTATTATAAAAAGTATTTTTTTTCATAACATTCTCAATTTCTGAAAGTACGCCCAAATCCCGGCTTTATAAACGAAAACGCTGATAGAAATTTACTAGTACGAGTCGAGCGCTCGTAGTGTTCGGACGTTTGGATCTACGCAAATTTTCGTGGGATCTCTCGCTCTAACAGTTATTCTCCCTCACACACAGATTCATTAGATTATATCGACAGAGTTAACGCATAGTCAAAGCTTACTCTACTTATAAATATTATAATATTTTATTTTGTAATTTGATTAGTTGGACAATATGGTGTAAGAGATGGATTATAAAAGAAAAAACCATCCTTGTACAAAAAAAGGAAATTGAAGTCAAATGTTAAACTAATGAAAGTAAATAGGATGCAAGGGTAAGTATATTTCCACCATGACATGGCTGATAAACCCTGGATTGGCTCCCAAAGAGGGAACTCCTCAACGGTCAACAGCAGAGACCCAAAATGTTGTATACGCATTCAATTGTGATAGCTCCTTCCAAGTTCCACCATGACATGGCTGATGTACCCTGGGTTGGCTCCCGATGAGGGAACTCCTCAACGGTCAACAGCAGAGACTCAAAATTTTGTATACCATTGAATTATGATAGCCCCTTCCATGTTCCACCATGACATGGCTGATAAACCCTGGATTGGCTCCCAAAGAGGGAACTCCTCAACGGTCAACAGCAGAGACCCAAAATGTTGTATGCGCATTCAATTGTGATAGCTCCTTCCAAGTTCCACCATGACATGGCTGATGTACCCTGGGTTGGCTCCCGATGAGGGAACTCCTCAACAGTCAACAGCAGAGACTCAAAGTTTTGTATACCATTGAATTATGATAGCCCCTTCCATGTTCCACCATGACATGGCTGATAAACCCTGGATTGGCTCCCAAAGAGGGAACTCCTCAACGGTCAACAGCAGAGACCCAAAATGTTGTATACGCATTCAATTGTGATAGCTCCTTCCAAGTTCCACCATGACATGGCTGATGTACCCTGGGTTGGCTCCCGATGAGGGAACTCCTCAACGGTCAACAGCAGAGACTCAAAATTTTGTATACCATTGAATTATGATAGCCCCTTCCATGTTCCACCATGACATGGCTGATAAACCCTGGATTGGCTCCCAAAGAGGGAACTCCTCAACGGTCAACAGCAGAGACCCAAAATGTTGTATACGCATTCAATTGTGATAGCTCCTTCCAAGTTCCACCATGACATGGCTGATGTACCCTGGGTTGGCTCCCGATGAGGGAACTCCTCAACGGTCAACAGCAGAGACTCAAAATTTTGTATACCATTGAATTATGATAGCCCCTTCCATGTTCCACCATGACATGGCTGATAAACCCTGGATTGGCTCCCAAAGAGGGAACTCCTCAACGGTCAACAGCAGAGACCCAAAATGTTGTATACGCATTCAATTGTGATAGCTCCTTCCAAATTCCACCATGACATGGCTGATGTACCCTGGGTTGGCTCCCGATGAGGGAACTTCTCTACGGTCAACAGCAGAGACTCAAAATTTTGTATACCATTGAATTATGATAGCCCCTTCCATGTTCCACCATGACATGGCTGATAAACCCTGGATTGGCTCCCAAAGAGGGAACTCCTCAACGGTCAACAGCAGAGACCCAAAATGTTGTATACGCATTCAATTGTGATAGCTCCTTCCAAGTTCCACCATGACATGGCTGATATACCCTGGGGTGGCTGCCGATGAGGGAACTCCTCAGCGGTCAACAGCAGAGACTCAAAATTTTGTATACTCATTGAATTATGATAGCCCCTTCCATGTTCCACCATGATATGGCTGATAAACCCTGGATTGGCTCCCAAAGAGGGAACTCCTCAACGGTCAACAGCAGAGACCCAAAATGTTGTGTACGCATTCAATTGTGATAGCTCCTTCCAAGTTCCACCATGACATGGCTGATGTACCCTGGGTTGGCTCCCGATGAGGGAACTCCTCAACGGTCAACAGCAGAGACTCAAAATTTTGTATACCATTGAATTATGATAGCCCCTTCCATGTTCCACCATTACATGGCTGATAAACCCTGGATTGGCTCCCAAAGAGGGAACTCCTCAACGGTCCGCAAACGCTAACGCAACTGCAGACGCGACCGTAAACGCGACCTCAAACAGCTACGTCGGCGTCCATCGCACAGTCGCTTTCCAAGAACCCAAAATTGGTCTATAAGGGCTCTATTATCTCCCTTATAGACCCAAATAACCACTTCAAATTTCTTGGCAGGAAAATCACGTGCCAGGGAAAAGACCTTTCTGGCGATCATGTTATAGAACATTTCAGTAGTTGCCTGGAAAATATAGATGCACTGCTAATTTCTGGCCCTCGTAAGGCTTGGATCTATGACAACTATCTAACTTCATATTTGTCATGGCCCTTTCTTATTTACGATTTCACCAAAACCCAACTGTCTCGTCTGGATGCACTGGTGACAGCTAGTTTAAAATCCTGCTTGTCCTTAGCCACAACAGCTGACCCCTCGACTCTCTTCAGGTCCAAACACAATTTTGGGCTAGCTCTAAAACTGCCCTCTCTGCTCTACGCCAACTCAAGAATAACCAAAAATTCGATTCTAAGCAATTCCAAGGATCCGGCAATATCGAAGCACGTAGTAAGTGGCCGTAGTGAGTCAAATGATCTACAAGCCCGCGTTGACTTAAACAAAAAGTTCCTTACTGGAATCAGCCAGAATGGCACTGGTCTGGGGTATGGCAGTACAACCATGAGCGATGTGGACCTGAAGAAGTCTCTCTTGCGGGGAGATTACGACAGCAATAGTATGGCTCACGCTATTGGCCTTCAATGCCAGAATGATTGGACAACAATTGGAGACTTTGCATTCCTCCTCCAATGCACTGGAAAGTAATGTTGTATGACTGGACGCCAGAGATGCTGAAATTTTATTTAAATGCCTTTCAGCATACACTTCCAGACCCCAGTAACCTCGCTCGTTGGAGCTATGCCGAGGATAGTTCATGTCCCCTTTGTAGCAACACCCCTTGCACAGCTAGACATATTCTAGCTGGCTGCAAGGTGGCCTTGGATCAAGGACGGTACACTTACCGCCACGACAAAGTCCTTGCTGTTATTCGCGAGGTACTTAGCCTCTCAGTGGCTCGTGCCAACAAGGGTTTGACAGTATCCTCCAAACCCCCAATACAGTTTGTGCGGGTTGGCTCTAAAGGCAAAAAACATCTCACTGCAAAACCTTTCTCAATAATCGAGAAGAAAGCTTCAGATTGGATTATGGAGGTCGATTCGGTCTCTAAGCAGTACAAATTCCCTAAAAGTCTCCGATGCACAGCCCTGCGTCCAGATATAACTCTTTACTCTGTATCTCGGTAGATGGTCCTTATCGTAGAGTTAACTGTTCCATGGGAATCAAATATCCCAAAAGACCACGAGTACAAATTAATTAAATACCATGACCTCGCAAATGCCGTCACCCGGAACGGCTTCACTGTTCACCTTCACGCGGTGGAAGTAGGCGCTCGTGGCCTGCCAGCTAAATCTTTGTTTCACCTTTTTAAAGATCTTGGTCTCTCCAGGAAAATAATCAACTCCTTTCTAGAAAAAATATCTAAAACCGCGATTTCTGCATCTCAAATTCTATGGCTTCGAAGGGGGAGTGAATGGGTGGTAAGGTGAACGCTCACATGTGGCAACACAGCTGTCCTAAACCTACCACCGCCGGTCGTAAGTCCGGAATCCACCCTTCACCTCCCAGAAGTGTAATAATTATATATGATGGGCCCGATTTTTGGTCGGTGAATTCCATGGCAGCTCCGTTTGTATTTTATTTATTGGGGATAAAACTTAGATTTATATATATATATATATATATATATATATATATATATATATATATATATATATATATATATATATATATATATATATATATATATATATATATATATATATATATATATATATATATATATATATATATATATATATATATATATATATATATATATATATATATATATATATATATATATATATATATATATATATATATATATATATATATATATATATATATATATATATATATATATATATATATATATATATATATATATATATATATATATATGTATATTTATTTATATATTTTTAATTTTAAAGTAAAAGCTTGTTTTTAAAATATTTATTCTATTATTTTATAATTGTGTTTTAGCCAAAATTTGGTAATTTTACAGATCAACTGAGGAATCTCGCCAGCCATTATTAGATATTAGTAACATAGAAACCGATCCACGCGCGTCATTTGTAGTAAATTGCTTTCAAACTGAAAGAGTTTTAGAAGCACCAGTATACACTGAAAATACGGAGACACACATATTCCAATTCCACAGAGGAAACTCCTGACCGATTCCAAAGTAATGAAATTGCTAAGATACACGGTACGTTCTATATAATGAAAAAAATACGAAGACAGTTCACTACGTCAAAAAATGATTAGACTTCGTATTGATATTTTAAACTCATTAAACCACGTATTTAGCTTTCACTCAAAATGTCCTGCGACTGACAGACTATACAAAACACAGCAGTAGACTTAAATGACATGATGCTTTGGAAAAAAGGAGCCACATTATTTCCTTTCTGGCTTCAAAAGCAAAAAGGCTTGATTTTGATGTAGATAGTAACCTTGCTGAAACTTTTAATTCTGCAATTGCTAAATACACTGAAGGAAAACAATAAATTATACACCGCGAAATTATTACCAAGAAAGATGCTCAGCTGCTGCAATTTCCTTTAATTCCAAAAAACCTATTCATCGAATCCAGTAAGTCATATCTAATAAACCTACTGGAAAATTAACAAACAAGTGTGACATACAAAAATCAAAAAGAAAAATATACAAAAGAACGTTTCGTAAAAAATATCACAGTAATAAAAATGATCCCGATTATGGTCAGAAGGCTCAAAGATAAATGAAACTTTCTGATCAACAAAAGAATGAAATCAACAAAGTTGTAGCCAAGAATGGATAGAGCAGACAAAGAAGGTTGACAGCATCTATATTTTGAGAGATATGTAAATAAAAATATAATATAAGTTGTGCACCTCTAGTAAATTCTATTGTTAAACCGCGAAACATTTTAAATATTGCGTCATTTATTCATAGACCAGATAATGGAAAAAAAGCATTTAGTCAATTAGGTCTGCAAGAAAAAGTAACAATTGAGCGCTGTGGACTGTACATCCACAAAACAATTCCACACTTAGGAGCAAGCCCTGATAGTCTTTATAAAACATAAGTTGGCAAAACTGGACTAGTAGAAGTCAAGTTTCCATTTTCATCAATAGGTATACATCCTGAAGATGCAATCAATAACCATAAAATAAAAGTTTGGAAATTTGATATAAAATACAACACTTTTATAATAAATAAAAACCATGTTTTTTATTACTAAATTCAATGTCAGGTAAACGTTACTGAAATAGATGTGTGCCTATTTGCTGTGTGGACTGGAGAAGAGCATTCTATGAAAGTTAAATATATTTATAAAAAAGACGTAGCGTTCTGGAAAACAAATATGATTTGTCCGTTGACATAATTTTATGTAAACTGTTTTGTTACCCGTATTTATCGACTCGCGGTTTGATCACTCCATGCCAGTAAAATAGCCCACCTAAATAATTGAAGACATGCAGAAGAAAGCTGATAAAAGGAAAGTTAATAATCCGCCTACTTAGCCAAAAATTATCCTATAAGCATTTGCTAGTATATAAAATACTTGTCTACTAGTATATAAATTACTTGTTTGATATTTGTGACTCATGAGTATATTTTTTGGTTTTCCTAATAAATAAATATGAAAGATTTTGTTCTGATCTATAAAATCATAGATCCTTGAATTACTAATCATAAAAATAATTACCACGAAAATATTAGCCTGGGATAACAGTCTCAGGCACCAGTCATATTCTAATCCCGACAGGAACTAGAATGTGATTAATTGTTGAGTTGTTTAGCTCTGGCTAATTTGTTCATATGAGCTCTAAAGAGCTTAAAATCGAATACCCATTTATAAATTCTGAAAAAAAATCCCGTATAAAATATCCAAAGATGAGTAAATACATAAATACATTTATTTAGTAGAGCATCTTTCATGTCAAAATCGACCCCGAGCTCGCGCGAACCCCCCGCGGCCCGCCGTACCCACACACCCCTGGCCCTGCCGAAGTCAAATATCATATTTTGCACGGCAGGTCTGACGCCTTAATTTAGCCACCTTTTCAATAATTTTCGACATTGTATTCAGTAATGAAATAGGTCGATAATTATTCACCTGCAGTTTGTCACCCCTCTTAAAAATTGGTATTACTCTAGCAGTTTTCAAATCGCTCGGAAATACACCACTTCTAAAGCTAACGTTGATTATATGACTGATGGGTACGCTTATATATGACTTAGTAATTTTAAATATATGGGACCCTAATTCATCATTTCCTGCTGCTGACTTATTCTTTAGGCTTTCGATTATCTTCGTGACTTCAGCAGCATTAGTCGGTCTGAGATATAGTGAGGCCTGGTAGATACCAGTATCATTACATGAATCAATTTCTTCATCCGTGACAATTTTTTTGGCTAACATAGGACCCACGCCACAAAAGTGTTTATTAGTGTGATTTAGCACTTTTTTAGTGTTATTTTGCAGGGTAACAACTTCATCCTCGATTTGGATTTTGGACAAAGACGAAGTTTTTTTATTTTTTGAATTTGATGCTTCTTTTATTATTTCCCATATTTTCTGAGGGTCTTCTTTCGAGTTTGAAATTTGCGTTTTGTAGAATCTTTGCTTCGCTATTTTAATTAAATTCTTACATATATTTCTATACCGCGTAAATTTTTGTTTTAAAATGAGGTCATCCGGTCGCTTTTTTAAGGTAGCGTGCATTTTATCGCGTTTGTGAATACAAAAGAGTAGACCCTTAGTGATCCAAGGCTTTAGTTTTTTGTGTTTGTGTCTAATTTTAAAAGTTTCAATTGACGTATTTTTATTTACTATTTGACCTAACGAAGTGATAAATGCCCGATATGTTTCATCTGTACTATGCAGAGAGAGAACAGGAGACCAGTCGTGACTGCTAATGTCTTTTAATATATTATCGTAGTTAATAGTTTTCTTTGTGAATTCATGTTTATGTTCAGCCTCCTTCCTCCATTTCCCTACTTTAACCCCTCAAATGTGAGGCGTCCCTTAAGGGATGCCTTGGCAAAATGTATACAAAATGTATATAAATTTATATAAATGTAAATATAAATGTAAATGTGCGCCGCTTTATAGTAATCCGCTCTATAGTAATGCTATAGCTCTATAGTAAACCCCGCTCTATGTAAATGTAAATGTAAATGTAAATATAAATTTATATACATTTTGCCGTAGGCAACCCGAGCTAATCGCCATTCATTTGAGGGGTTAAATAATATTGTATAATGATCTGTAATAGAGTTTTGGAAGATGATCGTGGAAATCGTATTCTTAGAGCGAATCATAACATGATCAATACAAGTACCTACTATTATTGAATTCTCGCGTTGGCTGGACAACCTCTGGGCGGAGTCCATGTAGCATTAGAAGATTGATATATTGGTCAGCTTGGATGTTTGCCTTCCCTTCTATTGAAATATTAAGATCCCCACAAAGTATTAAATTCTTTACGCTTCGATTTTCAATTAAGACCCCGTCTAATTTTTTTATAAAATTTGTGATATTGTTATTGGATGGACTCCTATATACACAGAGTAGAGTTCTATCAATATCAATGTTAACCTGTAGACAATTTGCTTCAGGGAGATTAATTTCTTGGACAGACATATAACTAAAACCTTCTCGTATATACACTACCACACCATCATTCTGAGTGTGGTTTAGCGTTGTGTGGTAGCATTCATATCCAGGAATGTGCTTGTCCCTAAAGTAGTGTCCATTCCAGGTCTCGGTGAGTATTAGAATATCTAGGTCAATTTGGAGACGCTCTAATAGAATAATAAATTGATCGTAATTTTTATTGAGACTTCTAATATTTAGACATAGACACTTGACTGTCTCACCCTCGGACATAATCTCTCTGCACAACAATACGTTTGATGTGACGTGTCTGTTTTCAGTACTATTATTCAAAAAATTCATGTAATCCATTGCAATACAACAGTAATTATTATAGTTTTGATAAGCAGTTTTAGCAACATTTTGTTAAGACTTTTAGTTAGTTTGTAGAGTGATATCATATCACAACCAATGCAGATCAAGAATATTTTCGATGTAGGGTATGAATATAAGTAGGTAGTTTTTAAAATAGTCGTTAAGATTAAACTAATATTCAAAATATCTCTGACAACGCCAAACTGCGGCAATACTTGTGTGCTAAAAAATAGATTAATATATACATTACTAATTTTAAAAATTACAAAATAAAAAATAATAAAATCTATAATATAATTAAATTTAAACTTAAATTCCAAATAATCATAATAAGTGTAGACTAATATAATATTAACCCTTCAAGCCCCGCGACTTCGATATCGAAGTCAACTTAACGCGTCCAGGAAAAGTGATTTGATTGGGTTTTTCGTGTCATTCCGTATGCAGTTGTATTTTATTTAAATGCACGATGATACAAATAGTGTAGACTAATATAATAATTTGTTTAAACCATAAGTAGTTAAAGATAAAAGCGGACATCTAGATAAAATAACTGAAATTATAGATCTAAAAAAGAGGCATTATTTTTAATGAGGATTGGTTTATCGCCTTCCCCTTTTCTTAAATAAATCCTCCCAGCACTTACCCAACAGTATTTAAATGATTTTTCGTTGGAAATTCTTTTTGCGTTCCATTGTAGTTCTCTTGAGCGTGTAGTCAAATCATCAGAAATAAAAACCGGTGCATTTGTTTTTCCAGTATAACTAATGTCAAAAAGAGTTAAGGTTTCGCCATTTGTTTTACATTTCTTGAGATACATTTTAAAATTAGAGATGAAGGAATTTTTTAGCTCGTTTGTAATGAATTTTGCAATGATCGGCTTCGGTTTATTTTCAGAGTTCTTGTGCCGGATACGATAAATAGTACATACATCCGATCTATTAAAACTGCATTTGGTGACCATGGCAATTTTCTCCAATATGTTAAGAAGATTTTCATTTTGTGACTCAGGAATACCTCTGATTTCCATATTAGCTGATTTTTGTAACTGCTCTTGGTAATCCAGCTTATTTTCAAGGACTTGAAGTTGATTTTCGAATTCCCTTTTTTTCTGGTTTCGGTGACACATTTTTTTCCATAACCTCAATTTTATTACTTAGACTATCCACAGTTTCCCTTAGAAATTCATGTCGCTCATTTTCTGAAGCTTTAAAGACTTCCAATTCAGACCTGGTCTCCATGACTTTAATGTTGATATCATCGCAGATTTTAATTTTTGCCTCAATAGCAGTAAATTTATTGTTAAATTCCGCCATTTGCAATGAATTGAGTTTGATAATGGCTTCAAACTCGGCAATGGTGGACTTAATTGCTCGAAATTCCGTCTGAAATGATGAAAAATCACATCTTAAGTTTTTTATCTCCATTAGTATAGTGGCAAGTTGGTTCATGTGGTAGAATAACAGAAGGAATTTTAACATTGCTAGCATTGCTCGTAGTCGAAGGTAAAATGACTGCCAAATCAGTAGGATCCAAGGGTCTTATTAGGTCTTAGCTGCACGGACCCGTTACCCAGGGGCGGCTCGACACAAAGTTTTTACCCATGCCAGTAGCTTTTTCCCTCCCCCTCCCGATTGTGCCCCCTCCCCCAGCCAATGCTCACGATTGCATTTTCCGGCGAAAATGGTTGTCTCATTCGTTATTCGTAGTTCTTTTTAGAAGAGGCGTCTATCAGGGATTTTCCTACACCTTCCCAAAAAGTGACATCCTGAAAAGTAGGAAAAGCATCTAGGACAGTAGGACCCCCCCTCCCCCCACCTCCCCCAAAAAAGGTAACGGCGTTACCCTTTATAACATCCCAGGACTTGGGCAGTGCTCGAGTTATAATAATATAGAGGAGTGGTGTATATGACGGATATTTGGTGAGTCAGATCACGTGCAGCGTGTTCTTTCGGAGACCGGTTGTTGCTGACACGCGATGAAAGCCGCGAGCGGTGGTTCTGTTCGCGCGCCTCAATTTATCAGTTCCCAATTTCTATAGGTCGAATAAACAATATTTGCGTTATTTTACCTACTGCTAGATGGCGCAATGCACTGAACCTTTTGAATGCTGTTTTTCAAAACATGGCAAATTAAAATTTCCAAAAAGATTTTTTTTCCTTTAAAAAAAAAACAAAAGCTGCTTATCCTCGTACTGACCCATCCACTACAAGGATTTCACTAATACAACGTGTTGTATTAGTGAAATCACCCGTGGGTGACTAACAAAAAAGATGCCTGGTAAATAACTCACCTGTATAGTGTTACTATGTTATGGCACAGACTGTTCCAGTTTATGATAACTGATC
The DNA here is from genome assembly GCA_944548615.1 of Micropterix aruncella. Lineage (NCBI taxonomy): Eukaryota > Metazoa > Arthropoda > Insecta > Lepidoptera > Micropterigidae > Micropterix > Micropterix aruncella. The sequence continues at coordinate 32,381,368 of OX155967.1, forward strand.
GTATTGTGTGCGATAACTGATAGGATAACTGTGAGTAAGGTCGAATTTCACAACATTGTGTATGAGATAACGACGAATTTGTGTAATGCGTGATAAAAAAATATTGTCAAGGTCAACTATTGAAACGGAAGAGAATGCAATCAATAGTAATCTTTTACTATGACGTTTATAATGTCAAATCGAAAATAATCGCGGTTGTATGATATCATTAATAAGATAAAACGGTAAAACGAATTTATCGCGTAATAGTCCGGGATCCCGCAGCATGGTTACTTCAACTATATTAGGCCGAGATCACACTTAATATTGCACGATGGGTTGAAACGTCACTTCGGCGGACTTAGGAATCAACTTTGTTTTTTTACTGTTTTCTTTATAGAGATGGATATACCTTATTATTGCTAACAATAGTCGGCCTATGTGTTTTTTTCCTAAACTTTATATTTTTCGGCATAAAAAATATTTTCAGATTTTTTGTATGGGACAGATCTAAAAAAAATAATGTCTGGTTTGTCCTGATACAACCCGCTTCAAAACCTTTTTTATCTTAATCCTTGTCTCCTCTACAATCATTCTGCGTATTCAAAAAAAATATAAAAATGAAAACTTGCCAAATGAGTCGAAAAAATGATAAAAAACACGTATTTCAAAGCATATGTTTTTACTATCTTAGGTTATTGAAAACCAAATATTACGCGGAATAGGAAGTAAAATTACGTAATACGACAAATAACTGCTATAAACTAGCAATAGTAGATACAAAATAATGATTTAGGTATCACGGTAATTTTATACCATCACTAACAACCGTTGTAATTTCTCTGAGTACCCTAATTAAGTAAATATAGACTGACTGACAATCATTAATTAAGAGTTACTGTAAATAGTTACGTAAAAATGATAACACTTCTGAGGCATTACAAGGTCTATTGAAATTGGTTTAGCTAATACAAGTGCAAACAAACAAATTCAATACAGATTATTAACGAATCACATAATAATAAAAAAATAATCCAGGAAACATTACCTAAGTAGCATAAATTAGCTAAATAAAGGTCACGACAAGTTATCGCTACAGTTTTTAGTCACAATAACTGGTAATATAACAGTCATATAAACGTTTATATAACGTCTATACCACCGGATTAGGCGCATTTTATACGGCTTTTAGCTGAATAGTGACTGAATAGCAGTCATAACGGTAACCTTTGGTAGTATAAGAAAGCTGAATAAGCGCTTATAATTCACTTACAGCCGTGGCACCCTTATATAGCCAGCGGCTGTAAAAGTGTCTCCAATCGATACTTTATTACAACTTCTAATCGGGTAATGCCTTGAAATGATAAATAATGGTAATAAAAGTAAGCTGCATGATCATTTGCCGTCGCAAATACAGAATTCCTAATAGCTACTAATATATTGTATTTTATTGACTTTAAAATTATTGTATTGTAATTTAATACACCAAATTATCTTGCGGAAATCATTTCATCGACAATATTAAGTAACATGTGTAATAAAATTTTAACGCGCCTTCAAAATATTAATATGTTAATTTTAATTTCTAATTATGGTTTAAAGTTTTTTGTAAATTAATTTTATTTTTCGCAGTAAAAAAGAACATTTGCTGAGTATTGTTCAAACATTTTGAAAAAAGATTTACCTATAATAAGTGTATTCTATGACCAATGCATTTAAAAATATAATACAAACAAATTATCTTATATATTATAATACAAAAGGTTCGAAAAAATATGGCAGCTTTGCTTATATAGCATCTGCAACTTTTTAATATATTCTTTATACAAATATAAGCCGCGCAAGTGAGGTCCTAGTGACAAATTTACAGCTTTAACTCTTTGTAAATCAATTACTGCACTTCAATATGACTATAAGCTGCATAAGGGTGGGTCTTGCAACCAATATACAGTCTTTGTTGGAGTAAAAAGCCATTACTCGCTCGTTGTATAAGAAAATCTGAGTAAACCTTTATATGACAAAATTATATAACTAAAGCCAAATTGCTTTAAATGACACCTTTACATAGCTGATAATTAATCTGCATGCCTTTACATGACTTTTTATCAAAGCTATACTCGGCACTTCTTATATGGCTTTTGTGCTAGCATGTGTGTTGGGTAGTATAATGATACATTAAGGTAATTTACTAAAAAGGTGTATACATTCAAAATATACTATTTTGTCTTATTACGTAGTTTTACTTACTATTCCGCGTAAAATTTGGTTTTAAATAACCTAAGATAATAAAAAATATGCTTTGAAATATATGTTTTTTTGTAGGACCCGACGTTTCGGTGACGTTGCAGCCGCCGTTGTCAAGGGTAAACTGAAGAGCTGTCAGTCCGTTGTTTTGCGGGTAGGCCGCAAACCGCTGCCGCCACTGCGTAGGTTATAACGGTGGTGGGGGGCCGGGCTCCACCGTTATAACCTACGCAGTGGCGGCAGCGGTTTGCGGCCTACCCGCAAAACAACGGACTGACAGCTCTTCAGTTTACCCTTGACAACGGCGGCTGCAACGTCACCGAAACGTCGGGTCCTACAAATTTCACGCGGTAAATTCGTTTTCTATCCTATTTATAATGTCAAACAACCGCGATAGTCTTCGATTTCATATATGTTTTTTTATCATTTTCCGATCCATTCATCTGGCAAGGTGGCATGACAAGGATTAACAAAAAAAGGTTTTGAAGCGGGATCTATCAGGATAAAGCAGACATTTAGTTTTTTTATCCGTCCCATACAAAAAATCTGAAAATATTTTTTTATGCCCAAATTATAGAGTTTAGAGGAAAAAACACTTAGGTCGACTATTGTTAAGAATAATAAGGTATATCCATCGCCATAAAGAAAACATTAAAAAAACAAAGTTGATTCCTAATTCCGCCAAACTACTTTGACATTGCGTCGTATACTGGTGTATCTAGTGTGTCTGTACCCTTAGACGAGGAAACGTCATATTACCAACGATATATATTATTAGCTAGATATGCCTTCATAGACAACTAGAGCTGTCAACTACAACGGGCGAACCCGTCACCTCAGGAAGTTTTAACGATATTGATCGTTCTGTCTCCCGTGAAGTGAGTGTAGAAGACTTGGGACGAAAAACAATTCACAGTCTAGCTACGCCACCTGCCCGTCAAAGGCCAACGCCTTACGGCGAGGCACCGGGAAAGACATACAGCGGGCGACCTCGCCCCCTGAGTACCAGTTTGAAAGAATATCTCCGTCTGGAATTAATCTTTAGGATACTTCCTACCTACAGACTGGTTGCAGGATCGAGGTCTCTTGCACGGTCATCTTCCGTATGAATCGGCGATACGGTGACTACCTATCCTATCGCGGACCACGGCATCCTTTGCCCGGCTTATTCAGCTGGGATCGGGTGGCCGAATGGTCGTTTCAAGAGCAGTTGCCATAAGATTAACAACCACCCCCGCTCTATAGGAAAAAATACTGTTCCCAGAGTCCCCCAGCTGTTAGTCGGATTGCACAATCTATTGGCTGACGCCGCACGGTGCGCAAACCGTCCAGGAGCGCCCGAAGGTTGACTCCTAAAGGAGAGTGGCCCTCAGGCCAGCGTCCTACCCTGGCTCTCCTTTCTGCGTGGAGGCCGCCGGATGGGTGTTGACCCTCGAGTATGACCGACCTGACCTGAAAGGATAGGTCTTCGTGGCCAACTCCAACGGCACCCATTAGCTCCCCCTCAGATACAAATAAGTTGGCTCCACGTATCCTTTGCTCGTAGATCACGTGACAGAGCAATAAATTGAACAGTATGCGAGAGAATAGAGCGGCAATATTCTTCGCCTCAGCTCTTACATCGGAAACGTTCAGCTGTGTGCCAGCGGACTGCGACCAAACTGCTACTGGCTGGCTTTCAGTAGTTATTTTGAAGTGGTCTATTTTGAGCGCAAAGCCTCATCTATATAATAATATATCACTACACAATACGCGCTGATTTTGCACTAATACAAGCGCACGGTGTCATTTACGCTATACAATACTCTGGCATTTCGTTTTCAGCGCGCCAGGGCTGCATCGTACGTATCTAAAATATATTTAAATATTACCACTACATATTTTACACTATGTATATACTAAATACTGTTTTGTATGCAGGGTGAGTTTCAATTAACCGGTATCCTTGAAGGGGGTGGATCAGTACGAGCTAGTATAATAGTTTTAATAAAAACATGTAGGAAAACTAAGGAAAAAAATATTTTTTTAAAATTTCAGCACTTTTTTTTATTGTAAAATAGTATAAAAAGCACTAAGCACGATGAGCCATATAGCGGTAGGTAACATATTGCTTATATAGTTTATGTCGAATATTTTACCTACCGATAAATGGCGCAGCGCTCTCAAATGCTTGTCAAACTTTTATTTAACAGTCAAGTACTTCAAACTTTTAAATTAAACAAAAATGAAAAAAAAATACAAAATATTTTTAGGCGGCGGAGTGGGGGCAATATGCGAATTTCGTTTAAAGGTAGCACGATTTGCGGTAGACTTTAGGAATCGTGACGTCACTGACTTTAATTTGAATTATAAGAGAGGCTTCTGTCGGTATACCTAACGAATAAACAAAAGAGAGACTAAAAAACATAGGTAACCGGAAGAAAATTGACAAAATACTTCCGTGGAGGCCGGTGGTCAAGCTATTTAAAGATACTGCTGTTTTAACATTTTGAAGTTGGTATAAGGGAGGAAATATAGATAGGAAACTTATCAATCACCTTGCCTAGGTAACTTGAAACATCGGTCTTTTTTACTTGGAAACGGCGATCGATATTCGGTAAATAGATGGATAAAAATTATCATCATCCGGATACTATGGCATTGAACAATCTGAGGAATGTTCTTCATTTAATGCAAATATGTTATATCTATCCTGTTAATGCAAATATCTTAGTTTTTTTAAAAATTTAATTTCTTTATTATTACTCAAACAAGCAATTGTCATCACTTGCTAATTATATTCAGTTTAAATTATATAATATTAATAATGTTTCAGTGATTCGAATATACAGCTTGCGCGTTTATTAGATAGATAAAATACATCGTAATCTTTACATATTAAATACTATGAGCTTCAATCCTACAACAAGACGACGATCAGTTATATTTAAAACTAGCGGAACCCGACGAACTTCGTCTCGCCACGAATTTGTTCGTTTGGCAGCAGATGACGTTAACTTAGGTAATTTTCATTGACAGTTGTTTGACATTATTACAAATTTAAAGATTGTTTATTTTTTATCTTCCAAAAGAGCAGTTTCATCAATTGGCACTTGTGGATTCGTTGTGCTCGTTGCGTTCGAAATGGAAGAGAAAAGTGTGTAAACAGTACGATTTTGTTTGACTCTCCATTGATTTCTTCTCTTTTTTTTCAGATTTGGGCATAAAATTGTCGCGAATAATATGTGTTGCACCAAATGAAGTCATTTGGAAACAGTTATTGTAATATTGTATGTATGGCAGAAAATGCCTAGAATCTGGTGCATTTCCAGACACCAACGATCCTAATTTCTCTGGTGGTGAAACTAATGGCGTTAATCTCATTTTACCTCCTGCGCAACACAAACCGAGTGGTTCGTGGCGGTACTTAAAGGCATTGCAATATTGGCACAAATGGTCCATTTTTCCAATTTCCATGCATTCATAATCGCCAGATTATAATAGAATGCCTCTCTGTATGTGTTTTGTCTCATATTCAATCGTCTTCGCACTGCAACATTACGGATCCGTGCCGCTTCATTCAATTCTTGGCGATGCTTATCGCTTTCAGTTGGTCGAACCTCTCTTTGTCGTCTTGCTCGAGCGGTCACCTTGCTGAGATTGGAGCGTCTGTGCAAGAGTATAACTGTGAAAAATGATTGTAAAACCTGCAAAAACATTCGCGAATTACACAAATTCAGTTAATTCAGTTGAGTTACCTTCAGAATCACGAAAACGCTATGAAAAGTTCGTAAAATTCAACTTACTGTCAACTGTCAGTTTTTGCACCGTGCCGCCATCTTGATTTTCGAATTTTCGTATTTTTATTCTTGTCAAACAACGCCATCTATGATCAAGCTCGGTACTAAAATAATTTTTGGTTTTTCTCATTTTTCTCACTTTTCCGAGAGATTTTCCAATTTTTTTATATCCTATAGCAACACCGAAATGATTACGAACAAAACAAAAAAAGAATCGTTCAAATCGGGCCAGGCGCTCGTGAGTTATTAGGTAACATACATAAAACCCGACTCATTTTTATTATATAGATATGGCTCTGACCGAAGCAGAAGTTGCCCTTTGTAACCAGATCAGGTTATTGCCAGGTCACAGGTGGCAGATAGTGAACAGCCATCCGATATGATGGTTGGCTGTGAATATACTGAATAAACAGCTCCCGACCATACAGTGGCCAGGTTACGAGAACGTAGTGGGAAGTCTGGTGGAAAGGACTTACCTAGAAAATGCTACACAAGCTCAATAAGTACCGTGTGTCATGGTGAATATTGCCGCCAGTAAATAAGCACATCCATCCCTGCAGTGGGCAGCTGCACATGCAGTAGACCCAAGAGTGGAGGTCAAGGAGACCAGTACAGTCGAGGGTCACAATCGTTACCTCGGTAACAAACAGCAATGCGGAAGGCAAAGGGAAAACCACTGCATAACACCTTCCCAGGAAAATCATTATCGCTGAGTACAAAAAAAACCATGGCTCTCAATCCCCGGCAAACCTTAGATGGTCAAAGTGTGCGAAGAATCTTTGGGTATTGCGACATGGAATCCTCGAATCGTTCCGCGCCGCAACATCGCGGGCCCAAGTGGCCATAATGACCGCCGACCTCCGATAGCAGATGGCACTTTCAAAAGACGCTATTATCTTTAAAGCTGAAGTCGTTTCTTCAATCAACAATTCAAATAAAAAACAATCGTAAAGCAAAAATCAATCAAGCCCAGTATCACAGTCAGAAAGTAAATACGAAATCACATGAAAACAGAAAAAACTCAGAACACCCCAACGTAAAACTATTCATTATTACACTGTATAATCAATGGTAAAACGAAGGAATGACAACTATACAGGCGAAAAATCTTACCTGCCATCTGAGTATCTATCTCTGCATGCTTGTTAAATGTGTCTCTTTCATCCATAAACATGTTTAGACAACACGAATGTAAAACAAAAGAATGCCGACGGCCCAGGCGCCAAATCTTACCTGACACCCGCACACTGATCGTCTATGTCCATCTTATGTACTTATTAGCTATTTCTTATTCGTCCATAAACTTATTTACCGCTTTAGCTTCATGATAATATAAAAGTACTTACTCGGTACTTACTATGCAGTTATTTTTAAAATAAATATTGAAATTGTTTCATATTAATAGTTGATTATTATTATATGTAGGTTTCTATTGTATGTGATCTTTGCTAAATATGTCGTTTATATACCTTTTACATAAATATTATAAACGACTATATTGTTTAAATAAAACAAAGCTAATACGGTATTTTACTTTAAAATGTGTAATTATTGAAAACAATATTTTGCAGGTTCAACACGATAACTTTTTTAAGCAATATATTCTCTCAGCCTTAGCTTTTATAGAATGAAATGTTACACTTGTAACACGTAAATATATTATACTTAATAGACAACATTATTATACATTATAAAGAATAGCGTTTCTCCTATGCGCTAACCACCTGTGTATGTGTTGTGCCGGCCCTGGGTAGTTGGGCGCTGTATTAGCGATGGCGTTTTAATTATGATGGATACTACGACGTTTCGCGTTTTACCTAGCTTTCTCAAACATTTTTAATTATAAAAAGTTTTATTTGCAAATTTAATATCACTTGAACCATTCACATTTTCCCAGTGTTTTTAGAAGATTAGGGATTCATTTAATTACCTCAGCCACGGACTTCAAGGATTTCGATAACTAAAAACAAATAAGCAAAATTGGTTAGACTGCTAAAACTAAAAGGCTGCGAGCTGGAAGACCAATTAATATATAAAGAGCAGGAAATGGGCCTCGTTCAATAGATGGCGTTCGCGGCGATCCTATTGTTTGACAGCTGCACCATCCATAACTGTTATTCATTCCGTGCGATTGTGTAAAATTTCAAAAAGTCCAAAAGTCGAAAAGTCAAAAAAGTCAAAAAAGTCGGAAAAGTCGAAAAAGTCGGAAAAGTAAAAAAAGTCAAAAAATGTCAAAAAAGTTAAAAAAGTCAAGAAAGTCGAAAGATTCAAAAAAGTCGGAAAAGTCGAAAAAGCATTAATATTGTATCATGTAAATTAAATAAGTTGAATTTATTTTAATTATAAAACGACTTTCATTTAATCACCGAACGAAACTTAACCCGTATGACACGATTCGGCCATGTTATAGATTTCAATGAATTGGATTTGGAAGGTTGATTAGAATCAATAAACGCTTATGAAGTGTTACAAACAAATCAATTTTAGGTGGTACGAAGTTCACCGGGTCATCTAGTAGTTTATAAAAATGTGAATATACGAACCAAAGATCGCGATAAAAAGGCGAAGGTAGTTTTCAGGATTCTGGTAGGTAAATCCAATGTTACCATATTATTAAAAGGTCTAACATTACTACATTTTGATCATTAAAAGAATAAAGAATGTGCTTTTTTAAAAAAGCTTTATTAATGAAGTAATTACAAAGTGTCTCATAATTGTCTGCGTAAGATTTTTTTCTTGCTAAAACCATTAATTATAGAGTGTCAATGACTCAAATCTAAAACGAACTACGAGTTATCTCGTACTTGGCACTCAATGGGCCCGATTTAGTTTCTGTGTCAACTAAAACTAAAATTAGTCGGATATGAAACGAACAATCGTCGATAAAAACTACCCGTCAAACTTATACTCGTCCGAAAAAAAATGAACACATTTCTTGGTGTTAGATTTAGATCCTTTAACGTTGGTGGGTAGTTTTAATGCAAAAAAGTGACAATCATTCATTTCACATTTCGCTCTAGCGTATTGTCCTGTCTCGTTCACACGAACTAATTTCTGATTTTACTTCACGAAGAAACGCAATCGTGCCTAATGTGGTAATATAATAATGTGAGTATATTCAAAGATCTCGATAAAAAGCGTATCAATATGCAGTGACGGCATAACTACGATTAACACACATCTCTTTTATGCGCTTCTTTTATAAGATCTGAAGCTCTTTCGGCGAACATGATTACTGGTCCATTTGTGCCCCCCTAATGACCCCAGGTATAACACTGGCATCCAACACTCTAAGATGTTTTATTCCATAGACTTGAAGTTGTGGATTAACCACTGCTTCCTTGTCGGTACGGGGTCCCATTTTAACAGTGCCTATAAAGGGATAACCGATGCTTGAAAGTCTATATAACATACATTTCCAATAGTCTTCATTTTCATTTTCAAAAGAGCCACAAGCGGGATCGGGGACGTACGTGGCGTTGATAGACTTTAGACTCGGCGTGTTTATTAACTCCATCATGAAATCGAACGCTTTCAACCAGTTCTTGATATTATTATTATGTATTATTATAATATGTATTATTATAATAATTGAGATTTATTCTTGGATAATCGGAAGGATCGGAGCCTGCAAGTTTGACATCGCCCCTTGACGGCGAGTCTAAATGGATAAGACGAAATTGTATTGCCCGATCTTCGACGTAGTTGAATATTTGGAAATTAGGCAAATCGCTATCATATATAGTATCATTCGTCGTTATAAAAGCTGCAGTTAAGCTGCCTCTTCTGACCAAGATTTGAGATGACCCATGATGACCCATTGAGAGACCAACAAGATTTGAGATGACCCATGGGCAATTGATATGGGCCTAAAGGCAGTTCTAGTTTCAAAGGTGCTCGCTCTCACTTCATTCGCTGTTTTGTTCGTGTACGATTTCCCTTTCATCTTGCGCTGTGTTACTTATAGCAATTTCATGTTATCCTGCTGCTTATCCAAATTTCATATTCAGGATAATGAATGATTACTCTAAGAACGTCATAATAGTTGTTTTAATTTGGTATTTTCACGGCTCAAAATAAACTGCCTCAAAATAACCTTTACCTCTCGGTCTATTTAGCACCGCATAATAAATGTATTGTTAAAGAATACGCTCCGAAAGCTGAAGGCCATCCGTCTGCCTGTCGCCTAAGGCCCACCGTCCACTCGACTAGGTCAGCGAAAGAGGCAGTCGATCGAACTCACAGGGGGAAATAGGCGGCTGTAAAGTAGATGGCGTCGACCAGGAGGACGTTGTAGCCCCTAGGCAGGTACGCTTTGCCTAAAAAGTGGTAGACGGGCAGGTCGATGTTGTCCGTCACGCCGCTGATGTACACCATCAGCTTCTTGGTGGGGTCTCCTTCTCCTTCATCAGCTTCTCTCCGCGCTTGAAGTAAAACCACAGCTTCAGCTGCCTCACCAGTTCCGGCGGGATGGTCAAGTTTTTGTCCATCGTTAAACCTAAGTAGGTAATATAAATTATTAGTTGCATTGAGTCTTATCGTATTCCGCTATTTGAAAGTGAATGTGAAATGCTATGTATTAAAGTTTTATATAAATCATATCCATTATTTTTATTTTTCAATTATTTTCCACCTAAGACCTGCGACTCGGTCTACATGTCGTTCTTCAAACTCGTTGAAAGTTTGTATTTTGCTAATAAAATAAAAAATGTTTTGATTCTCGGTGATTACAACCTCCATAGTGCCTCTAAGGAAATAAATAACTATTTTATATATTTTTTATCTGTCTGCCAGTTCAGTCAACTTAATACTATCCCGAATAGCAATGGCCGTTTCCTGGACTTGATGCTTTCGAACTTGCAACCTGGCAGCGTGAGTGTGACGGCAGCCTCCTTCGAGCTGGTTAACGTGGACGGCTATCATCCGCCTTTAGATATATGCGTGACTGTCCACCGAGGGCGTACTCAGTTGCACGCGAGCGACATTTTCCCTAATACTCCCAGTCTACCTAACACATTGTTTAGGAAAGGTTGGGATTTCAAGCGGGGTAATTATTATTTTTTATACGATCTAGCTTCTCATTTTGATTGGAGCATAATATACTGAATTACTGATGTCAACGATTGTGTTGCGTATTTCTACAATGCAATCTATGACATATTCGATAGCTGCATTCCACAATACAAGCGGAAAGCTGTGGCCGGGAGGTATTCATATCCTCTTTGGTTCACTGCTGATATCATCCGCGATATTAGAGTTAAATCTTATAACCTGCAACACCCTGTGTTGCAACCATCTACGATGTGTCTTTTCTTCTCATAAGCAATAGATAATATTAAACATAAATAAATAAAAGTTAAAATAATTAAAGTCAAACAATGAGTGCCAAACGCTCTCTATAAATAAATTCAGACGCGCTCTACGCACTAATTCATTTTGGAACATTCTAGAAGGTCATTAGGTAGGTAGAAATCGTATCCGATAATTGCGAGCCGGACAAAGAAACATACTTGCGGGTCATCACTTTTTGGGTTGAAAGCGGCCCGGGGCGGTCGCGCCTCGGGCCGCCATCGCAGATAGAAGAAAACCCTACTTCGAGTCACTCTAGTTTTGCGGATTAAAAAGAATTTTAAAATGTGTTAGAATCAGTGCTCAGTAATTCTAAGGTAGGAATTTAATTATATATAGATGATACTTAGCTCATGTCTCCAGAAACTATAAGGTGTTTTTCCGTCATTACAGAGACGCACCGTCGGTTTGGGGACTGGTTTTTTTTTTATGTTGGTTCTTCTTCTCCCTTTAGTTAATTTTTAGGATTTCATTTTTCTTTTTATTTCTTTTTTGGGGATTATTCTCATAGTATATGTCATGTTCATTTTCTTAATATAATTAGTTCTCGTTATTTATATCGGAATACTGTGGTATCCGTTTGTAATTTTGGCAGGCCGTAGGGCCACATAAGTATTTAATTATCTAAAAAAATAGTCAATACATTCTTTTTTGTTATACAAGAGAGATAGCGCGACACAAACCGGTTGGGGCTCACACATTTTCTTTGCATACTTTCAGTTCTTGGTTCTTCCACTTTCTCTATTTTCTTTGTTTTAAAAAATAATTAAATTCAATATATAAAACCGGCTGTACAAACCGGACGCAAGGTAGACGGAGTTCGGCTAGGGGTCTTCCGGAAGGAACGTGACCTACCTCGCATATAAAAAATTAATTAATAAGTACCTTATTCATTATAATGGTGTAATTTTCAAATACGCTGAAATAGGTATCCCTAAAACTCTTTATATCTTACCCATATGAAAATCCTAGAAAATTCTCACGGGTTCCGGTAAGGTTGGTGCGATAAGTACGGTGCGACAATAGTATTAAGCATTCGTAATTTCGAAAAGAACAAGAAATCCAGACCCATTCTGTACCGCAAATATTTAATACTAATATCCGCCATAAAAGAGCGGGATTAGAAATGATAGTCATAAATATAACTTTAAACATCGTTCTTAAATATTTTTTTCATCTTGATTTACATTTCCTCTTCCATAAAAATGAAACTGTAAAATATAATCCTTAAATATTGTTTTAAACATTTTCATCTTGATTCACATTTCTTCGTTAACTGTAAAATATAATTTTAAATATCATCGTAAATATTTTTATCTTGATTTACGTTTCCTCTTCCATGAAAGGAAACTGTAAAATATAATTTTTAAATATTGTTCTTAAACATTTTCATCTTGATTTACATTTCCTCGTTCGTAAAATAAATTGTAAGATATAATTTTAAATATCATTTTAAATATTTTTACCTTGATTTATGTTTTCCTCTTTCGTAAAATAAAACTGTAAAATATAATTTTAAATATTGTTTTAAAACATCTTTCGTTTTGAGTTACTTTTCATCCTTCGTAAAAATGAAACTGTAAAATATAATTCTTAAATATTGTTTTAAACATTTTCATCTTGATTCACATTTCCTCGTTAACTGTAAAATATAATTTTTAAATATCATCGTAAATATTTTTATCTTGATTTACGTTTCCTCTTCCATGAAAGGAAACTGTAAAATATAATTTTTAAATATTGTTCTTAAACATTTTCATCTTGATTTACATTTCCTCGTTCGTAAAATAAATTTTAAGATATAATTTTAAATATCATTTTAAATATTTTTACCTTGATTTATGTTTTCCTCTTTCGTAAAATAAAACTGTAAAATACAACTTTAAATATTGTTTTAAACCTTTTTTTTTGGCTCGATTTACGTTTTCCTCTGTCGTAAAATAAAACTGTAAAATATAATTATGAATACTTGTTTCAATACTTTTCTTGATTTTACCTTTCCTAGGTCGTAAAAAATAAAGCGCATATTTTAAATCACTTTAACATTGAGTTATAATTTCATATTTTTTTTATGAAGGGAAAAGGGTTAAAAAGGGGTTACACAAAATAAAAAAAAATGAAATATATATTTAATTATCCTCTTCCGTTCATATACCTTCTCCCTCTAGTTACCTTACCTAAATATATTCTATCTTCCTTCCCTAACTAGTTTGTCAACTATAATTCGCCGTTTTTCCACCTGTGACACATTCCTCACCCATTACCAAAACAAATATATTCCTTTAATCAGTAGTCCCGCCATCGGCTTCTTTGTCTTCCCACTCCGATACCCTCGTTATTGTATCCTTTATTTATTTTGTAATTATTGATTTTCCCATTTACGTAATATCCCGGATTTTATTTAATTTTCCTAATTTCCTTTGAGATATATGCCCGTTCCATATAATTCCGTATTTTATTTTAATAATATCGATTAGTCATTTCTTGACCGACGTCGCCCCCGCAAAGCGCCATCTGTCGGCCACGGCGCGGAGCACAGCATACAGTAGTAGCCAGATCGCCCGTAGAGAGGGCGCTGGTCACGGTCCCGCCGTCTTGTCTGGCCGTCGCCGTCGCTCTCCTATCGTTCCAAACCGCCGGTCGATCGAGTGGAGAATCAGTTTACGAGCCAGAAATAAAGAAAAAATATAGTTGCATCTAGATATATAGAGAAACGCAGAAGTACACCAAATTTTAGGCTTCTTTCCTTTCCCCATACCGGACGCCTCATCAAGGCGAGTCTCACTTCACGCAGGACACCGCACCTTTTTAAATAACGCGCAGATCCGCGCTCGCTGAGAGTTTTCCCCCACGACCCTTCTCCGACAAACTTCCTTGAATGAGCAGCCAGCCTCTCAAGCGGTGTTATCCTGTACTCCCGTAAATTCGCCGCGCAGAAGCCTGCTTCCGGTACAGGATCTGCTTGCACAACCAACGAACCGCCCGGCGCTCGGTGGCCTGGCGCCCTATGTTTCTTGTAGCTACATTATCCCTTAATAATAGGTAGACATCTCTTATTGGCCACCAAAACGCTGTTTGCTTAATTAATATCAACATAGTATAAATTCGTGTAAATAAACTTCAATAATAGAGCGGTCTCGTTGCAGTTTTGGCGCCTCAACTTGGGGCTCAATTTTTTTCAAACTATATAGATACACATCAATTTCGAATAAATTATATATTTTTTTTTAAATAATAAAACTAATATAGCCGCTCTGGGCGTTGCAGTTTTGTCGCCCAATCGTGGGGCATAATTTTTTTTTCAAACTCTATAAAAGCTGCAGTTTTGGTGCCACAACGTGGGTCTTTCCAAAAATATACATTTAATTGTCGTTTTTAAATATAATCCCCGCATTGGGCGTTGCAGTTTTGACACCCAACTTAGGGGCAGATTTTTTTTACAAAAATATATCAATAAAATACAAGTACAACAACCCACCCTCCCACCCTATTTTACTGTGTATAACACATTTTATAAAATAAATATTTATATTTATCGCATCGCACCGCCAACCAACCTACCGAACCACACACACAAGACACAACAATTTTTTTATAGCAATAATTTCCCTCAAGTTCACGCATATCTTGTACATTTTCAAACATTGTTGTCACATAATACAAACTGGTCATTATTTATTCGCGGAGACAGATCGATCCCGACGCTCCAAACAGGCTTAGCAACTAAAGGTATCGTCACTTAGTAGGTAAAAAAAAAATAAATAATACATATTTCCGGGTCACTACTAAAAAATAAAAAATGGCACCAAGAAAAACAAAAAATTCGAAAAAGAAAAACAATTCTAATTACGATTTCGACGATGAATCTCTCAACGGGAAAAACAAATCACATCGGCAACCTTCTCCAAATCGGGAAAACATAGTACAGGACGCTCATGAGAGCACGGCTAGGCACATAGATCCTGAAAACAGCAATTTGGCAAGAAAAAACTACGAAAAAAATGAAACAGCACCGGCAAGGTCAGAATCAAGATTCCAGCCACCAATTTCGGAAAATTTAGAGGAAAATCTGAACGAATCAGCAATAATGCAGGCATCACGACAAAGAGCTTTCTCAAGCGACATTTTCCAGTCGAGCGGAAGGAGTAATACTCAACCAACTCTGTTCAAGTGGAAAATATCTTTTGACGGCACAGGAAAAGTCTTGGAATTTATTGAAAACGTCGAGGACAAGGTTCAATCGAGGGGCACCACTGAAAAGGAACTGCTTCAAGGATTTTCAGACCTTCTGGAGGGTTCAGCCCTGAGATGGTTTAGAAACGTGAGGACTTACACGACCAACTGGAAATTACTCAAGGCCGCTTTAATAAACAAATACGTGCAGTTAAACTACGAGACAAAACTTGAGAACGAGATCAGAAGTACCAAACAGGCTTCTGACGAGAACATGGACGATTTCATTACGAGGTTAGACTGCCTAAACTCCAGGCTAACTTCAAGACTATCAGACAGAGTCATCTTAGAAGTTGCAAAAATGAACGTTTTAGCCATTTACCATACGTTGCTAGGTACAGTAAGGCTAACGGATATTGGGCACCTACTTGATGTCGCGAAAAACTTTGAACAGTACATGCTGCCAGCGTCACTGCAGACTACAAGCACGACGTCGCAGCGAAACAGCTCACATTCAAGGCCAACGAAGATTCCACAGGTGGCAGCTCTGGAAAATCCATATCCGGGACACCATATCGCCGAAGGAAATTTCTACGGTGAAAATGCGATGGAGCGGGAACACCATCAAAGCGCGCACATATCGTCAACCAATAGAGCTCAACACGCGCGTCCGCACTTTCAAACAAACAGACAATACGGGAAAACCGACGAAAATTTTCGTCAAAGAAACCCGTGGGCAAATCAGTCATGTCTAAAATGCGACAAAATTGGGCACAACTTTAGGCAATGCAGGACTTATCCTATGTTAATATGTTTCAAGTGCAAAACACCAAACGTCTCAACCTCAAATTGCAACAATTGTAATCGTTCACAAAACCGGCAGAATACAAATCAGCCAAAAAACGCTCCGAACCACTTTCACAGTTCAGGGGTGTAACTGGTAAAGTGGAGAAACACATAGTCACCGCCCTAAGCGACCAGCTAGATACAAGGCCTTATGCAAAATTCAAAATTTGGGACTCGGAATACCAGGGTTTAGTCGACACAGGATGTTCAATTTGCATAATAGGTTTAAATACCCATAAAAAAATATGTAAGAACGACACAAAATTAAGAAAAACAGAAACTCAATTATCTACGGCGGACGGAAAAGATCAACAGGTATTAGGTATTGTAACACTTCCTGTTCGATACAAATCCATAACAAAAAATGTCAATTTTCTAGTATGTCCTACAATAACAAAAGAGTTCATTTTAGGTATAGATTTTCTGCAAACTTTCGATGTGAAAATTTCTGTCGATTATAAATACAACATCCAACTGTCTCAAATAAATGAAAGCCGCGCAAAACACATAATAGACTGGCAAAATTTACTTCCCGAACAACGGGACGAGTTACAAAAAGTTATTTGTTCATTTGAGGACATCTCATTTGAAAAAAATGGTCTAGGAAAAACTCATCTAATCGAGCACAAAATAATCACGTCAGGGGATCCAATTCGCCAGCGTCCGTATCCACTTTCCCACGCTAAGGAAAAACTAGTCAAGGAGGAAATTGACGAGATGCTAAAAATGGGAGTAATAACACCCATAAGATCTCCGTGGTGCTCACCCGTAGTGGTGGTCACAAAAAAAGACGAGACGCCACGCGTTTGCCTCGATTCGAGGAAATTAAACGCCGTCAATCGAAAAAATAGATATCCTATGGTATCCTCGAAGACAATCCTGGATAGACTAGGGAATGTTAGGTACTTATCGTCCATAGATTTATCAAAAGCATACTGGCAAATTCCTATGGAAAAATCATCCATCTGCAAAACAGCTTTTGCGGTCCCGGGCAAAGGGTTATACGCCTATAAACGCTTAGCTTTCGGCTTGTGCAACGCAGCTGCAGACTTACAAGCTTTGATGGATCTAATTTTTGGGCCTGAATACGATAATCACGTATTCGCCTATGCAGATGATTTAATTGTAGCATCACCCAATTTCAGGGAACATGTTGAAACTTTAAAACGCGTCAGGCTAAGTTTAAAAGAAGCAGGGCTTACAATAAATTTAAAAAAATGCGAGTTCGGTCGTTCGGAACTCAAATATTTAGGTTACGTAGTAGACCGCCAAGGTTTAAGAACAGATCCGGAAAAAATCAGTTGTGTCAACAATTTTCCACGCCCAACAAAAATTAAAGAGGTAAGAAGTTTCCTCGGTCTATCCGGCTACTATAGAAAATTCGTGAAAAACTACGCGAAAATAGCCGAACCGCTATGCAAATTAACAGGTGGGAAACGCGACTCAAAAATAAAATTCGAATGGAACGAGGAAGCTGAGGCTGCGTTCGTCGAACTTAAAAACGCACTGACAACAGCCCCAGTTCTCGTATGCCCAGATTTTTCCAAAGAGTTCACCATTGCATGCGACGCTAGCGACAAGGCAATTGGCGCGGCTTTAACACAATTTTCCGAGGAAGACCAATTTGACCATCCAATCTCGTATTTTTCAAAAACTCTATCTGCAACAGAACGCAACTACAGTGTTACAGAAAAAGAGCTGATGGCAGTTTTGAAGGCTGTTCAGCACTATAAAGAGTACATAGATGGGGCTCACTTCAAAGTGATAAGCGACCATTCATCCTTAACCCTTCAGGCCTCGGCCCCTCAGCCGATTGACAAGTTGCTGTCCCAAAAAATTTTAGTAAAAATTAGTAAAAAAATTGAATTACGACACTGTCCCACCAAAACATTAATTACTGCCAAACCACTGTACCCATAATTAAAATGAAACATATTAACATAATAAAACATAATAAAATCAAACAAATTAAATTAAAATAAAATTAAAACGGGGCCGTCACGCTGAATCGTTTTGTGGCCGATATCGGCCAATCGGGGCTTGAGGGGTTAAGATGGCTCACGCGTATAGACAATCCCTCTGGGCGTTTAGCAAGATGGTCTACCATTTTATCTCAATATGACATGGAGATTATTCATCGAAAGGGAACACTAAACGTGGTGGCAGACGCGTTATCCAGGATCCCATGTGATGTGATATCCACTAAGGAAGAAGAAAATTGGTATGACAAAATAATAAAAAATCTTGAAAAAAATCCGACGTCAATCCCCGACTACAGGTTAGAAAATGGGAAATTATACAAATACGTAGCGACTAAAAAAGGAGAGGACTTGCTAAGCCCGTGGAAATTAGTGTTAAAAGAAAATGAGCAGGAAACCGCCATAAAAGAAACGCACGGCGGCGAATTTGCATCGCATTTCGGTACTTTTAAAACGCTAAAAAAATTACAATCGCAATACTTTTGGCCAAGAATGTCTCGTCAGGTGAAAGCCTATATCAAAAACTGTGATATATGTATGGCACATAAAATCAAAACCACGCCACCCCATGGACTAATGATAACGCCAAGGCGGTGAGCAGGCCAATGCACACTATCAGCATTGACCTTGTGGGGCCGCTACCTCGTTCTACTGGATGAAATACGTACATTCTGTCTGTGGTAGACATATTCTCCAAGTATTGTTGGTTATTCTCTCTGAAAAAAGCAACATCAGAAAGTATAACGAAACACCTCGAAAACAGCATTTTCCTACAATTCGGCACGCCAGCCGTTATCATATTAGACAACGCCAGCTATTTCAAGTCGCGCAAATTCAAATCGTTCGCCGAAAAATACAAAATCCCTCGTTTGTTTTTCGGATGCAATTATGCTCCCCAATCGAATGTTGTAGAAAGGTATAACCAGACCATAGAGACGTCTCTCACAATTTTGGTAGGAAAAGACCAGAGGAAATGGGTAGAGTTTCTGGGGAAAATCCAAAACGCCATTAATTCGCACGTTAACCTAACTACAGGCTTTTCTCCATCTTATCTCAAGTTTGGGAGAGAGATGATTATTGATGGCCGTTACCATAACATAAAAAGCTTCATTCCGGAAAATGAAAATGAATTAGACATAGAAGGCAGGGAAACATTTGCCGAAGGTCTAAAAAGCCTGGCTGACACATACGATATTGTCCAAGAAAAATTACTTGAGTCATTTAAAAACAACGCGAACAGGTACAATTTAAGGCGGAAAGATCTGCGTTTAGCTCCTGGAGATACTGTGTGTGCAAAAAATCACACTCTGTCCAGGAAAATAGATTTCTTTTCAAGCAAACTCGCACCTAGATACATAAAATGCAAGGTTGTAGCGCGTAAATCGCGAACCGCGTACGAGTTAGAAGACGAAACAGGTAAAAACAAAGGAATTTTTCTTGTCAGACATTTATTCAAAGGCTAAGGACAATGTCTAAAAACTAAATTCATACTATCCCCTAGGAAAACCGTTACGCAAGGGAAAATAATACCTTTTATTCCGAAAGTCGCTAAGTACTAAAATACTTTGGTGTAGGTCTCGATCTGAGCTCCGTGGATCGGTAAAAGAAAAAGAAAAACATGTTTGACAATATATAATAAATGATTAAACACCTTATTAACACAGCAAAACATCTACACAAATACAGACACGCCACACAAAACAAGACATATTTAAATATATTTAAAACTCAAAATACAAGCACAAAACCTTTTTTTTTTTAATTTTTTTTCTCACCAAAGCCGGCAAAAATAACCAGCTTTGGCGAGAACAATCTGAAGAATGATTGTGTTACGTCAAGCAGAGAACATAACAAATTAACAAATATATTTTCTCAAAAAAAAATAAAAAAATAACAATATTATACTCACGACTAAAATATGACATGGTAGTTAAAGAACGATTTTGTTCTTTAATGTATTAAAATTACGGGTTAGCAACACCATACAACCACCCTAAACGGTGACAAAAAAGTGCCATATTTATTATTTTTTACAAAGCATATGGAATCCCTTATAAGATAAAACGCCGACTCCTGAGGTTAAAACCAGGCTAGGTACAAATCGATATGGGTAAACAATGCAATTTTTAATTTTTATTATTTTCTACGTTCATGAACGAACAATTTTTATCATAAAATGTTATGAGCGCACAATGTGCAAGCTTGCTCCACAATCCGAGGTTAAAACCGGAATGGACAAGAGGAAGAAGGAGTTTTCTTATTTTTTGTTATTATTATTTTATATACAAATATGGAATGTTACTCAAAGAGTGCTTCTACCAGATGAACGTGTCAGGACGCGCGTAGCGAAACGCAAAATGATCACGACGTAGTCTACTAATATATTTACCATTTATTTATTTTTTTATATAATTCCATAAACGTTGGTCGTGAGTAAATTTATTAAAAGCATATTCTTATATCTCAAACTTATATATAAATAATCCACAAATCCCAATACCTCTGTATTAAATCACCTCGACTCACCACAATATAAACATACATTGAAAACCAAATTCAACTCTAAAATCATAATCAAAACTCAAACTAACAATAGGGTAAGAAATAAGTTTGACACAATCAGGTGAAGTATGAAAGGAGAAATGGAAGGAATGCCTTGTATGAGATGAACGAAAGGTGTATGGAAAGGCAGCGTTAGGAAAACCCGTTTGATGGAAAATCGAAATATTACACCTACACTATTTCTATTTTTGCTATAAACAAATAGATCATTTAATTTAGTTTGATAAATCGCATAATAAATCGAATATGTTTATATCGTTTTGACTCGTTCACACAGGATTAAAATCCAAAATTACAAGCTAGTATCTCGACACTGATGTGAATCGTTTCACCTTACTGGGGTACAAGCAAGTAATGATTATACAATGGTACACATTGACTTTAAACGGTGGCCTTGACACTAAAAGCTCGGCCAAACCAAAATAAAGTTCAAAACAAAACAGATTCTGTACACTCAAGGATAGTGACAAATCTCAAGTCCTTATCATATTTTCCCATATAAAAAAAATAATTTACCTCTATTTATCTGCTTGTAACGAACAAAGGTGGTCACGCACCATTCGGAGACACCAAACTCAAAACAACCATTTTTAAATCCAAATAAAAGGAATTTATTCAATATATTTCGTTGTGATTCCATTATTTATATTTGTCCCTGTTTGAAGAGAAAATAAACCGGTCCATAAGCCGTGAATACCCAACCAGATTGCGATCGCGCAACGTACATAGTATAGGAAATAGTAATAATCGGGTAATATAAGTTATAGTTCAGTCGGCAAAGACGTAAAAAAATACATATTCTTTTATAAGTAGAAGAGCACACCCTAGTAATAGTAATTAACCGAACCCCAAAAAACCAGTCCCCGGCGGAAGAAGACTGAAGAAAGAAGAGGAGGAGGAGCGTCCCGAGGTCCAATCTTCGAGCAGCTGCCAGTCGACATTTGAACACACTTCACCACAACCACTGCGGAGCATCTTACGGACTCCGTCAGCTGTACGGAAAGAACCCGCGCAGGCAGAAGGCAGCCGCGCGGGGCGGTCGCGCAGATCGTCCGATAGGGCTAGATCGCGCGATCGTAGCAGCCTACGCACAAGACCGGCACAGTTGGGCGACTACACCCGCCCGGTCGCTGTAGCGTTCGCATTCACGCAGGGGCACGACTCTCCGTCAGCTATTTCGGCGAGAACCCGCGCAGGCTGAGGACAGCTGCGCGCGGGCGATCGCGCAGATCGCCACCAAGGCTAGATCGCGCGGTCGTAGCAGTCTACGCACAGGGCCGGCGTAGCCAGGTGTCTACACCTACACGGCCACTGCAGCGTTTCGCGTCCACACACGGATACGACATCGTGAAATACGAGTATCACACCTTCATATATATAGTATACTAGCAATGGACTACAACTATATTTTGTTTTGAGTGTCAAGAAAGACAATAAATTTGTGTAAAGTGCAATTTTCCAGAAACACTAGTGTACGAGGAATGGTGCATTAATTCCAGTAAAATTAGAAATTCATTTTACAAGATTCCATACAGGGATCTACAAGCCGCAATAGCAGGCTTAATCAATTGCAGGGTTCCGCACGTCCCAGTCGGACATCCCACTAATATCAGACTTTTCTTTGTTATCATGTTACAAGACTGAACATCCCAGCTGATGGACCTCGGCCAACGCTTCACCGCAGCTCTTCACCTCCGCGCAACTTCGCAACCGTCGGCGTCTACGTCTTCATTTGATTAATGTTTGTAAGTCGCATCCGTACCAGCCGCCACATATGTTAGTGAAAACCAAACTTACCGGAATACAACAACCCATTCATTATCTTAGTCCTCAAATCTATTAAACTGGTAAAATGTGTTAGCTCCGTACTAGGCATCGTGATGTATGATCGAGGGCGGCGTAGCGCCCTGCGTAGCACTGTAGCATTAGGGTTAGCATGTGTTCTCACCAAGCCGGCATTGCAACACCCTGTGTTGCAACCATCTACGATGTGTCTTTTCTTCTCATAAGCAATAGATAATATTAAACATAAATAAATAAAAGTTAAAATAATTAAAGTCAAACAATGAGTGCCAAACGCTCTCTATAAATAAATTCAGACGCGCTCTACGCACTAATTCATTTTGGAACATTCTAGAAGGTCATTAGGTAGGTAGAAATCGTATCCGATAATTGCGAGCCGGACAAAGAAACATACTTGCGGGTCATCACTTTTTGGGTTGAAAGCGGCCCGGGGCGGTCGCGCCTCGGGCCGCCATCGCAGATAAAAGAAAACCCTACTTCGTGTCACTCTAGTTTTGCGGATTAAAAAGAATTTTAAAATGTGTTAGAATCAGTGCTCAGTAATTCTAAGGTAGGAATTTAATTATATATAGATGATACTTAGCTCATGTCTCCAGAAACTATAAGGTGTTTTTCCGTCATTACAGAGACGCACCGTCGGTTTGGGGACTGGTTTTTTTTTATGTTGGTTCTTCTTCTCCCTTTAGTTAATTTTTAGGATTTCATTTTTCTTTTTATTTCTTTTTTGGGGATTATTCTCATAGTATATGTCATGTTCATTTTCTTAATATAATTAGTTCTCGTTATTTATATCGGAATACTGTGGTATCCGTTTGTAATTTTGGCAGGCCGTAGGGCAACATAAGTATTTAATTATCTAAAAAAATAGTCAATACATTCTTTTTTGTTATACAAGAGAGATAGCGCGACACAACCCGGTTGGGGCTCACACATTTTCTTTGCATACTTTCAGTTCTTGGTTCTTCCACTTTCTCTATTTTCTTTGTTTTAAAAAATAATTAAATTCAATATATAAAACCGGCTGTACAAACCGGACGCAAGGTAGACGGAGTTCGGCTAGGGGTCTTCCGGAAGGAACGTGACCTACCTCGCATATAAAAAATTAATTAATAAGTACCTTATTCATTATAATGGTGTAATTTTCAAATACGCTGAAATAGGTATCCCTAAAACTCTTTATATCTTACCCATATGAAAATCCTAGAAAATTCTCACGGGTTCCGGTAAGGTTGGTGCGATAAGTACGGTGCGACAATAATATTAAGCATTCGTAATTTCGAAAAGAACAAGAAATCCAGACCCATTCTGTACCGCAAATATTTAATACTAATATCCGCCATAAAAGAGCGGGATTAGAAATGATAGTCATAACCCGCTGGGGTGAAAGGTCGTAAAATAAAACTGTAAATATAACTTTAAACATCGTTCTTAAATATTTTTTTCATCTTGATTTACATTTCCTCTTCCATAAAAATGAAACTGTAAAATATAATCCTTAAATATTGTTTTAAACATTTTCATCTTGATTCACATTTCTTCGTTAACTGTAAAATATAATTTTAAATATCATCGTAAATATTTTTATCTTGATTTACGTTTCCTCTTCCATGAAAGGAAACTGTAAAATATAATTTTTAAATATTGTTCTTAAACATTTTCATCTTGATTTACATTTCCTCGTTCGTAAAATAAATTGTAAGATATAATTTTAAATATCATTTTAAATATTTTTACCTTGATTTATGTTTTCCTCTTTCGTAAAATAAAACTGTAAAATATAATTTTAAATATTGTTTTAAAACATCTTTCGTTTTGAGTTACTTTTCATCCTTCGTAAAAATGAAACTGTAAAATATAATTCTTAAATATTGTTTTAAACATTTTCATCTTGATTCACATTTCCTCGTTAACTGTAAAATATAATTTTTAAATATCATCGTAAATATTTTTATCTTGATTTACGTTTCCTCTTCCATGAAAGGAAACTAAAATATAATTTTTAAATATTGTTCTTAAACATTTTCATCTTGATTTACATTTCCTCGTTCGTAAAATAAATTGTAAGATATAATTTTAAATATCATTTTAAATATTTTTACCTTGATTTATGTTTTCCTCTTTCGTAAAATAAAACTGTAAAATACAACTTTAAATATTGTTTTAAACCTTTTTTTTTGGCTCGATTTACGTTTTCCTCTGTCGTAAAATAAAACTGTAAAATATAATTATGAATACTTGTTTCAATACTTTTCTTGATTTTACCTTTCCTAGGTCGTAAAAAATAAAGCGCATATTTTAAATCACTTTAACATTGAGTTATAATTTCATATTTTTTTTATGAAGGGAAAAGGGGTAAAAAGGGGCTACACAAAATAAAAAAAAAGAAATATATATTTAATTATCCTCTTCCGTTCATATACCTTCTCCCTCTAGTTACCTTACCTAAATATATTCTATCTTCCTTCCCTAACTAGTTTGTCAACTATAATTCGCCGTTTTTCCACCTGTGACACATTCCTCACCCATTACCAAAACAAATATATTCCTTTAATCAGTAGTCCCGCCATCGGCTTCTTTGTCTTCCCACTCCGATACCCTCGTTATTGTATCCTTTATTTATTTTGTAATTATTGATTTTCCCATTTACTTAATATCCCGGATTTTATTTAATTTTCCTAATTTCCTTTGAGATATATGCCCGTTCCATATAATTCCGTATTTTATTTTAATAATATCGATTAGTCATTTCTTGACCGACGTCGCCCCCGCAAAGCGCCATCTGTCGGCCACGGCGCGGAGCACAGCATACAGTAGTAGCCAGATCGCCCGTAGAGAGGGCGCTGGTCACGGTCCCGCCGTCTTGTCTGGCCGTCGCCGTCGCTCTCCTATCGTTCCAAACTGCCGGTCGATCGAGTGGAGAATCAGTTTACGAGCCAGAAATAAAGAAAAAATATAGTTGCATCTAGATATATAGAGAAACGCAGAAGTACACCAAATTTTAGGCTTCTTTCCTTTCCCCATACCGGACGCCTCATCAAGGCGAGTCTCACTTCACGCAGGACACCGCACCTTTTTAAATAACGCGCAGATCCGCGCTCGCTGAGAGTTTTCCCCCACGACCCTTCTCCGACAAACTTCCTTGAATGAGCAGCCAGCCTCTCAAGCGGTGTTATCCTGTACTCCCGTAAATTCGCCGCGCAGAAGCCTGCTTCCGGTACAGGATCTGCTTGCACAACCAACGAACCGCCCGGCGCTCGGTGGCCTGGCGCCCTATGTTTCTTGTAGCTACATTATCCCTTAATAATAGGTAGACATCTCTTATTGGCCACCAAAATGCTGTTTGCTTAATTAATATCAACATAGTATAAATTCGCGTAAATAAACTTCAATAATAGAGCGGTCTCGTTGCAAACCATAAATGCTGGAAACGGGACCATTCACATTCTCATAGAAAGAAGTTTGTAGAATTGCGATCTAGCATAAAATATAATATTAAAACAGCCTATAATAATTATAATCGCAGTATCGAGGATTCCATTACAGAGGACAGTTCTCGCTTCTGGGAGTACATTCGCAGTCAGCGCGAAACCTCTGGAGTGCCCCTGAAAGTGACGTATGATGGGGCTAATTACTCTGGTGCCGGTGCCGCTGACGCTTTTGCAGATTACTTCTCATCTGTTTTTATTCAGAACGCGGTGACCTTAGATGCCACCCGCGTTCAATCCGGTGTAGAGCCGTGCGATGCGTACGCTTCCTGCATCAACATTCGCACAATATCGCACAAAGATATTCAATTTAGCCTTAAAAAATTGAAATCTTTGCGTACTATCGGCCCCGATGGAGTTCTACCATACATTGTCAAAGCGTGTGCAGATTATTTTATAAAGCCTCTCACACATATTTTCAATCGTTCCTTGGAATCTTCCACGTACCCCAGTGTGTGGGAGATTTCTAGGGTCGCACCCGTTCATAAAAGTGGGAACAAGGGCAAAGTGGATAATTACAGGCCTATAGCGGTGTTATCCGTCTTCCCTAAACTATTTGAGACAATACTCCACCGGGATATTTACACCCAAGTGTGTGGAAGGCTGTCGGACGCCCAGCACGGGTTTCGCCCCAATCGGTCCACCACCACCAACCTTTCCGTCTTTACTTATTATGTGGCAAATGAACTGGACACTAAACCAGGAAGCCAGGTAGATGTGGTGTATCTGGATTTAAAAAAGGCTTTCGACAGAGTGGACAATGATGTCTTACTCAAAGTACTAGCTGCTACAGGTTTCTCGAGTAATCTGCTGAGTTTTTTTGCTGATACTTGAGAGATAGGCAGCAGTATGTGAAACTTGGACTTTTTGATTCTAAGGTGTACCACACCTGTTATGGCGAGAGTCAGGGATCAAACCTCGGCCCTTTGCTGTTCAATCTCTTTGTTAACGATCTAAGTAAAGTAATCGTGTCAGCAAAATGTTTAATGTTTGCCGACGATATAAAATTGTACATGTCCACTGGAACTGCTGAGGCCTGCAAGCTTTTCCATCGTGATATTGATGACGTCTGGGCTTGGAGCCAGAATAAAAATCTCTCATTCAATATATCCAAATGTTCAGTGATGACATATACTAGATCGACCGCACCTCTGATTTATGATTACTCCATCACTGATGAGGTGCTAACTAGGGTTGAGAAGGTAAAGGATCTAGGAGTTCTCTTTGATTCCCAGCTTACGTTCAAGGAGCACATTGCTAATTTGTCTAAGTCCTCTTTTAAGCTACTAGCGTTTGTTATTCGCAACCTAACAATGTACGGGTTATGCATACATTGTATAATTCAATTGTGAGAAGCAGATTGGAAACGAATGCAGTTATATGGAATCCACATCAGGATCATTATATCTCTATGTTGGAAAAAAATCAAAAATGTTTCTTACGATTTATATATTTTAAGCAGTACGGATATTATCCGTACTTATACCCTACTAGTTTCCTACTAGGCATGGTGGGCTATAACTCTCTTAAGTTGCGTAGAGAAATGCTCGCCATGGCCTACGTTTTCAAGCTGATTAGGGGAAGAATTGATAATCCTAGCATGCTAGCGAAGGTTTGTCTCTTTGTCCCGGACAATTATAATCGTGCTCGCATTCATAATCTATTTGCGGAGCCGTCCTCGCGCACCAACCTAAGTCGATGGAGTCTGCTTACACGAGCTTTGCGGCACATAAATGCGCTATGTTCGACAGCGCCAGACTTTGATATTTTTACAGCGAGCCCGCATCTCTTCGAGGTGTGGGCATTGCGCTACTTGTTTATGGCAGAATAATATAAATTGTTTTCACTCTTATGTACTGTAAGTTTGTAAGTTTGTAAGTTTTTCTATTCTTAATGCCGGTATTTGTATTTAACGCTTATTTAAACATGGTTTGTATGTACTTGTAAGAATTCTATTATTTTTTTTATATTTATGTGTATATTGCATATCAACGGATTGGTAGAAACTGTAATGTTGAATTGTTATGAAAATAAATAAATAAATAAATGACAACAGGTCAACATCTACCCTCGCTGCTTAGGAGACAGTATATTTCCATAGTCTCCAGACTCCTTTAGTAATTAGTCAGAGTGCACAACCGATTAGCATCGCCGAACGGTGCGCAAACCGTCCAGAAGCGCCGGGATGCAATCCTACCAAAAGAAACCGGTCCACCAGCCGTGAGGTCTAAGACGCGAGAGTTTTATCCGGGGTAGCCTTCTGCACCAGGAGGCTTCTGATTAGGAGCTCAATCTTGAGTTGAGCGGATCCGAGAACAAAAGGCCCAAGCTGCACGAAACCATTCGCTACCTGTACTTTGAACAGTATGAATATCCATTCTTATACGCTACGCCTACGGCCTTCATTCGAGTTGCGTACAACTCAGTAAGCGTAAGAAGAGATCGGCTGGCAATCTGCGACATATAATATAAACTGCTTAAGGGGTCCGTTGATTATAATCCGACCAACCTTAGAAGAATCGGTCTGTTTGTACCCGCCAATTACTGCCGGATTAGGACTCACGTATTGTTCGCTCTACGGCGAGCTAGAACCGTACAACACTGCTTCACGGTGCGGACGCTTCGAACTATGCTCGGCTATGCACTATGTTCGGCTGAGCCAGAATTGGGTATTTGGACGGTGAACTTAGCACAACTGCAAAGTACGGTAATGGTTTTTCATGACAATCAAGTAATTAGATAAATATATATTGGGCCCGATTGCGTTTCTTCGTGAACTAAAATAGGAACTTAGTTCAACCGAACGAAACAGAGCAATATGTTAGAACGGAATATGAAATGAACTATTGTCGATTTTCCCGCTCCAAAACTACCTGTCGAACTTATAGATGCCCGAATAAGTTTGAATACATTTAGCTGCTTTATTTTCTTTTTAATGCGGAAAAGTGACAACCGTTTCATATTTCGCTCTGACGTACTGCTCTGTCTCGTTCACTTGAACTAATTTTCGATTTTAGTTCAAGAGAAAGGCAATCGAGCCCAGTACGTAGTATACAAGTTGTTAAAAAGTAGTACCTAGTAATAACAGGAAAGGTTAGATAATCATTGGATATATGTATGTATAATATAGTCTAGCTAGAATAATAATTAACAATTTGGAATTATCTGTAAGGTTTTTCACGTCTTGGAAAATAAATAAATAAATATTATAAATGTAGCATCGCCTTTCTGGCGTCGTTTTACAGACACAGTTTATACGATTCAACTAATATTAATAACAAAATATGCGAGCGGGACGGTTTACCTTGCTCATCATCTTCAAGTTATCTAAATGACGTGAAATTCACTATTTGAGAATAATATAACGACGTAATACACGGAAATACGCATGTTTCAACAAGGATTACGTATATAACTCGGACTGTGGTCCATACGTATGAATTAGCATGACGCGTAACTGTTTTGGCGTGACGGTAGGTACCGTGCCGTGAAACATAATGTTATGTCATTACGATGCTGCCTTGGGATCTCGCTTTTGACATGACAACATGTATTAGTATGCGTACGGTTAGAGTCGGACACGTGAATTATGTTGAAACTACAGTATTCTCTTATTTCCGCATTAACCATACGGAAAATATTGATACATAGGTATAATCGAATAATGGAGTTTCATCAAAATTTCTTGTAATTCAACAAAAAACGATGGAAACATCGTTATTCTGTATAAAACCGTAATAGCGAAATGGTAATGTAAGAAGCAATCCAATGTTTGTATCGTATATTTTTATATTACTTAGGTCCAACGATGGACAAAAACTTGACCATCCCGCCGGAACTGGTGAGGCAGCTGAAGCTGTGGTTTTACTTCAAGCGCGGAGAGGACGTCGCCTTCGTGAAGTACACGGCGGACAACGCGGAGCAGCCGATGAAGCGGCCGGAGTACGACCCCACCAAGAAGCTGATGGTGTACATCAGCGGCGTGACGGACAACATCGACCTGCCCGTCTACCACTTTTTAGGCAAAGCGTACCTGCCTAGGGGCTACAACGTCCTCCTGGTCGACGCCATCTACTTTACAGCCGCCTATTTCCCCCTGTGAGTTCGATCGACTGCCTCTTTCGCTGACCTAGTCGAGTGGACGGTGGGCCTTAGGCGACAGGCAGACGGGTGGCCTTCAGCTTTCGGAGCGTATTCTTTAACAATACATTTATTATGCGGTGCTAAATAGACCGAGAGGTAAAGGTTATTTTGAGGCAGTTTATTTTGAGCCTTGAAAATACCAAATTAAAACAACTATTATGACGTTCTTAGAGTAATCATTCATTAGCCTGAATATGAAATTTGGATAAGCAGCAGGATAACATGAAATTGCTATAAGTAACATAGCGCACGATGAAAGGGAAATCGTACACGAACAAAACAGCGAATGAAGTGAGAGCGAGCACCTTTGAAACTAGAACTGCCTTTAGGCCCATATCAATTGCCCATGGGTCATCTCAAATCTTGTTGGTCTCTCAATGGGTCATCATGGGTCATCTCAAATCTTGGTCAGAAGAGGCAGCTTAACTGCAGCTTTTATAACGACGAATGATACTATATATGATAGCGATTTGCCTAATTTCCAAATATTCAACTACGTCGAAGATCGGGCAATACAATTTCGTCTTATCCATTTAGACTCGCCGTCAAGGGGCGATGTCAAACTTGCAAGCTCCGATCCTTCCGATTATCCAAGAATAAATCTCAATTATTATAATAATACATCAGATATCAAGAACTGGTTGAAAGCGTTCGATTTCATGATGGAGTTAATAAACACGCCGAGTCTAAAGTCTATCAACGCCACGTACGACCCCGATCCCTCTTGTGGCTCTTTTGAAAATGAAAATGAAGACTATTGGAAATGTATGTTATATAGACTTTTAAGCATCGGTTATCCCTTTATAGGCACTGTTAAAATGGGACCCCGTACCGACAAGGAAGCAGTGGTTAATCCACAACTTCAAGTCTATGGAATAAAACATCTTAGAGTGTTGGATGCCAGTGTTATACCTGGGGTCATTAGGGGGGCACAAATGGACCAGTAATCATGTTCGCCGAAAGAGCTTCAGATCTTATAAAAGAAGCGCATAAAAGAGATGTGTGTTAATCGTAGTTATGCCGTCACTGCATATTGATACGCTTTTTATCGAGATCTTTGAATATACTCACATTATTATATTACCACATTAGGCACGATTGCGTTTCTTCGTGAAGTAAAATCAGAAATTAGTTCGTGTGAACGAGACAGGACAATACGCTAGAGCGAAATGTGAAATGAATGATTGTCACTTTTTTGCATTAAAACTACCCACCAACGTTAAAGGATCTAAATCTAACACCAAGAAATGTGTTCATTTTTTTTCGGACGAGTATAAGTTCGACGGGTAGTTTTTATCGACGATTGTTCGTTTCATATCCGCTCTAACGTATTGCTCTGTCTCGTTCGCTTGGACTAATTTTAGTTTTAGTTGACACAGAAACGCAATCGGGCCCATTGAGTGCCAAGTACGAGATAACTCGTAGTTCGCTTTAGATTTGAGTCATTGACACTCAATAATTAATGGTTTTAGCAAGAAAAAATTCTTACGCAGACAATTGTGAGACACTTTGTAATTACTTCATTAATAAAGCTTTTTTAAAAAAGCACATTCTTTATTCTTTTAATGATCAAAATGTAGTAATGTTAGACCTTTTAATAATATGGTAACATTGGATTTACCTACCAGAAACCTGAAAACTACCTTCGCCTTTTTATTGCGATCTTTGGTTCGTATATTCACATTTTTATAAACTACTAGATGACCCGGTGAACTTCGTACCACCTAAAATTGATTTGTTTGTAACACTTCATAATGGATGGATACCGGGTCACCAAGGCATACCCGGAAACGAAGAGGCCGACAGACTGGCAAAACTGGGCACACTGGATTGCCCAGTGGAGCCAGCTGTAGGGGTCCCCTTCGCTACAGGTAAGAAAATCATCAGGGACTGCTTGGAGCAGGAACATCGGGCTTCCTGGAAACAGAGTCAGGGATGTCGCCAGGCAAAAGCCATCATGGAGCAACCACTACAGAAGAAAACCAAGGCCCTACTTGACATGAGCAAGAAGAACCTTAGAACCACTATCGGTCTCCTCACCGGACACACGACCCTTAGAGCTCATCTATTCAACCTTTGCTTGACTGAGAGCAAGTATTGCCGAATATGCGGCGAGGAACCTGAAGACAGCATACACATTGTTGGTCGCTGTCCAGGGCTCGCCGCCAAAAGACACAGTTTACTGGGACGAGCCTTTCTCGAACCCAGCGATCTGCCCAACTTGAAGGTCAGTGACCTGCTTGGACTGGTAAGAAGTACCGGGCTACTAGCTGACCACTGACCTAATCACACAGTGGGTAGTTACAAAAGACCTTACAGATCTAGGTGACATCAAGGGCTGGAAACAAGCCCCCACTCCATCTACTACTACTACTACTACAACACTTCATAAGCGTTTATTGATTCTAATCAACCTTCCAAATCCAATTCATTGAAATCTATAATATGGCCGAATCGTGTCATACGGGTTAAGTTTCGTTCGGTGATTAAATGAAAGTCGTTTTATAATTAAAATAAATTCAACTTATTTAATTTACATGATACAATATTAATGCTTTTTCGACTTTTCCGACTTTTTTGAATTTTTCGACTTTCTTGACTTTTTTGACTTTTTTGACATTTTCGACTTTTTTGACTTTTCCGACTTTTTCGACTTTTCCGACTTTTTTGACTTTTTGACTTTTCGACTTTTGGACTTTTTGAAATTTTACACAATCGCACGGAATGAATAACAGTTATGGATGTCGCAGCTGTCAAACAATAGGATCGCCGCGAACGCCATCTATTGAAAGAGGCCCGTTTCCCAAAAAGACCAACTTCGATTTTTTCGATTTTCAGTTGTTTATTTAAATTTTTCCTAAATATTTTTTTGTAAACCACCCCTGAATCACGGCATACAAACAAAAGAATAATCATTCAAATCGGTCAAGTCATTTTCGAGGTCTTGCGAGACTAACGCACGGCGATTCATTTTTATATAATTAAGATATAAGAAGATAGATAGAATAAAACATTATAGAAAAAAGACCGTAAGTGGTATACATGAAACAGCTGAAAGGACACGCGAAAAAAAGTGTAAAGGACAGTAAGCGAAAAAATCAGGTCATGGAAGGAAATAAAAGTAGGTACCACTTGTATAGCATGCCTTGAACACAACCGGTATGACGGCGACGTTTAGCCCCTCATATTTGTTTTTCGGAGGAGAAGTCTTAATCGATGGACGATTCCATGCTTACGGTGAAAACGGATTAAGTATAACGTGGGTGGTACGGTATAGCTACGACCATATTTCTTTCATATCAAAGAAAGCGTATTTTTTATCTAGAAAATTAGCCCCTAGATCATCGTAATGCAAAGTTGCAGGTAATAAACAAAATGTTAACATAAATAACCGAGTTATTTTTTTATAAGTGCAGCAGCCATGTCATAGTGAAACTTAGAACAGGCTATCATAATTAAATGCGTATACAAAATTTCGTGTCTGTGCTGTTGACCGTTGAGGAGTTCCCTCGTTGGAAGCTAACCCTGGGTGCCGCAGTCCTGTCTTGATGAAACTTAGATCTCGGGCTGTCATAATTGAATGCATATACAAAATTTCGTGACTGTGCTGTTGACCACTGAGGAGTCCCCTCGTCAGGAGCCAATCCTGGGTATAGAATCAGGACATGCTTGCTATATAAAATGCATTGTCATCGGAGCTGAACCAACATGTAATTTTTTTCCAGAACCAGAACCAACTTCATATGATAATATTTGAGGAGCTCCCTCAATTCCTCATGGATCACATCATCAGAACAAAATTTTGATAAAGATGTGACGAATCTGGAAGTACATCCTTTCAAATAAAAAGAATTTTCCAAAGCAATTCATAAATGAGGGATTTCTGAGGTTACAAACATTTAATGAAAAATACGATCGAATTTATAACCTCCTCTTTTTTTTAAGTCGGTTAAAAATAAATCGGCTGTGGTCTACGATCTATAGGACCTGACAGGAAAACGAAAAGAGCTTTATCATTTGAAGGGCATGTTCACAGCAGACTAAGATGTTAAAATTTCAAATCCACACCATAGCAAAGAAAAGGAAGAAATCAAGAATCACACTCATGAAAGCAAAAATGAGAAATATTGTAGAACGGACTAACACGGATATCATAGCATATTGCAAAAGATAAATAGGTCAATAATTTCAAGAAAATCAAATAAATCAAAAGAAATACAAACAAAATCAAATAATTTAAAATGTGTGCATAAGGTAAACTTAGTAATATAAATCCAAAACATGACAACTCTACGGTTGTGGTAGAAAATGACCACGCCCACACAACTTCTAACCTCTGCCTTAGAGCCGTCTGTAAAAATGATGTCCAAGCCAGGGGACCGGGACGATATAAGGTCAGAAAATACTACATTGTTTAGGGTGGGGACTGCCCTACTGGTTTTTTCATCAAAACTGTTTGAAGGATGATGTACGAAGTAGTAAGTTTGTCGGAGAAGGGAAGGTGAAAGTCTTGCTACTGATCTCTCCGCACCGTAATCGATTTCCGGACCGTAATGGAATGCCGCTCGTTCCAGGTTGACAGGAGCACTGCGTCGGCGCAATCGGTCATGTTCATTTTGTCGTGATTGCTGGCGTTGTGTATGTTGTGCACGAAATTGTTGCAATTTCAATGTATTCGCTTGTCGTTCATATTCGGTCGCTCTCAAACATAATTCAGACATGCCAATACAACTATTTTCATTATCCGTCGGTCGCTGGTCATCAGTGCGGCTTGCACGTGAAGTAGATCGCCGCGCATTTGACTGACTTCAACGACCTATGTTACCTATTCTCCTCGGCATTATAATGAACACTGTAAAAAGACACGGAATTGTTTTCAGTCACTCAAATCTGTCGAACATTTCTTGAGAACTTAACAATATTGAAATCCTCAGACTAAGGCCAAATTTGTAGTTATGTATAAGCCTGCAAAGTCTATTTACCTTTATATAATGGCTGATCAAAGTGAACAAATCTATTCTCCAATCCCACTACCTTTTTTAAAAGAAAAAACGACGTTAAATGTAATAACAATTTCACACAGTCGCGCGGAATGAATTATGAATGGCGTAGCTGTCAAACAATAGAATCTATTGTTAGAAAATATAGAGAGCGCCATCTATTGACAGAAATACGAAGTGGCCATCCCTAGAAGTACTAATTTCGATTTTTTCGATTTTTTAACTGTTCCTTTGGATTTTTCCTAAATATTTTTTTTTGTAAACCACTCCTGAATCAAGGCAAACAAAATAAAAGAAAAATAATTCAAATCGGTCGAGTCATTTCCGAGATCCTGCGAGACTAACGCACGGCGATTCATTTTTATATATAAGAAGATTATACTGATTAAAACATTGCACACCGATATGACAAACATCTTCCATACATTTCTGTTTTCGATCAGCATAACCACAGCGGGATGTTCTGCAAACTGCCTTGCAACTGCAAGAGATAAATTCCAAATCTTTGAGCGATATTAGTTTTTTTCGAGGATGTTATGGGAAGTAAATACTCATCCTGCATCTTCCAACCGCAATCGATAGGTAGAGGTAAATTTTGTACAGCTATGTCAGCACTATACCAGAAAATTGCTTGATAATTTGTCCGTTGAAAATGGCGACTAAGAACATGCCTTTATGGTGGCAGTTTGTCAAGTTCATTTACATGTTGGAACATGGCTGCCCTCAAGTCGTCGATATTTGTAATACTTTTGAACGCAGGTTTTTTAGCTGCATATATTTCGACGATGAATGTCTCTGCCCTTTTGAGTTTCTCATCGTGGAGTTGAGGACACGGGCCAAAATCATTCAATAGCTGAGGCTGCGTTTTAAATAAAAGCCAACTATTTTTTTCTTTGGCCGGAGAAGGCACTGGTGCTGTCGCATCCGGTTATTGCATGGTAGGCAAGTAAAGCATTCTTCATATCGGGATCAATTTGTCTTGCAATGTCATGTACTGGTATACATTTTGGTTTATTGAGTATTCCAAATTTTATCCACACAGTAGATGGTAGCTTTTCATAAAAGTGGATCATACGTCTGTGTCACGACTGTGTACTCTAAGTCTCTTACACCAGTTAGGTTGCAATATATTCCATGAATGACAAAACGAGTATCTGCTTCTTCCTGATTAGATTGCAACTGGTCAACATTTCGGGAGATATTAGTGCTTACTGTCTCAGCATCGGCAAAACCACCAGACGTCAAAAGCTCGTGATTGGTGTCGAGCTTTGATGCTTGCTCCGCAATTTCCTTTGACAAAAATTCTTTCAACCTTGCTTTATTTTTAATGGAATATATAAAGCGATCCCATTTTCTATGAGGAATTCGTCTCACAGTTTGAAATTTTGTGCTCTATTGGACCAGTCGATTGGCTTCGTTTTGATCGTGCTCCACACTCGATTGATGCTTTGTTGTAGCGATCCAACAGGACATGAATACATTGGCATTCGTTTTGCTAAAAATTTAACGTGACAGCGCATAAAAATACATCGCTGAGATCGCCAAAAGTCTTTACACCTTTAGGTTTCCCAATAGCCTGAATCAGTGCTTGGCCGTTGATCAAAGTAGCAGTACTGATTTTTTATTCATTAATTAATGTGTCTAACATGTTTTATTCCTCTTGTAAAAGGTTAGCTAATAATGTTTCGTAGTTTGCTTAAGATCTCCATTATTATGAAATATCGATGTAGGTGGTTCGCGTAGCTCATTTTGTAATATTTTTGTAAGATCAACTACACGCCCACTCTTCACAGCAGAACTGACGAACTAACACATTCGTTTCTATAGTAATGTCTCTCTTTGTTGTTTTGTCCTGTAATTTAAAAGTATGCAAGTGCTTGAATGTCCTCGACTTAAATTTCTTTAAGGGGCTGTAGAAAAATTTCCTTTTCTACTAAACGAGAATTCAAAAACTCTTCTGCGAAATGCAACCCACGGGATTGAGCAGCCAGCAAGTCATTTGCAATTTCGTTGGAAGTATATATAGTGTTGAATTTTGTTCATCAGCCCCAATTTCTGAAATTACTGAAAAAGCTTGACCACATACTCTTCATCTTTTGCCATGCTAGATGGACTCACACTATCTTCATAAAAAAATTCACGTTGATAGCAGTTTTCGTCCTATTTCTGCTAACTGTGACCGGTAATTGAAAGTTACGCACCAGCGATCACGTGCACTTTCCATTCATGTTATGCCAAATTAACCACCGGCAATTTTGTGAATGTTATTGACATGTTCCAGAGTCTGGCGACTTTTAATTGAATGATTTTGGGGTTCCTTTAACAACAAAATTACCGTTCATAAACTCCTTATAGACTTCATTGGCAGTTTCAGGTAATGCTTCCTTATCCATTAGATACACTATTCCCCAGCGTGCATAATTTGTGTGGTCGTAGACGAAAAACCAAGGCAGCAATTGACTTACAGCTTCAAGGTGAAGATTCCAGTCTCCCTCGCGTTCTGCAGGTACAAACTTCAGAACTAGGCCTGCGAGATCCAAATATGATCGACAAAACTTAAATAGTTTCAAGTTTTGGCGTTTGATTCATTATGACAGTCATATTTTATTACCATATGTCCCCAACTTTGGCTTCAAGACCGTTCCATTTAGAAATAAGTTCCAAGTTCGATTCAAAAGAGTCAGGTAGAGCCTCAACCAGAGCTAAGTATTCACTAGGAAACTGGTTCGTTTAATTAGGCCTCTGTTTTATTTTACAGAATAAAACTCTCCACAAAGCATCTAAGGTTAATTTTAAAGCTCGTACCCAACGATTATACTGCTTCCCTTCAATAATATTTCCTCCTAAAGATAATCTCCCAACTGCACTTAATTCCATTCTAGTTGTCTCAGTTTATACTATTATGTACACTTAACTCGCAAATGTCTATAGATCGCAGCCAAACCAAGAGTTTTATAAAAAAGCGCACGACACGTCCAGTATTGTTTGCGATAGAGACTGTTTGGCGTGTCGAGCGAACGAGCGGTGTCCGCGCCGCGTTGGCGCCAAAATGAGCGTAGGTAGTTATTTTATTATGCAATTTCAAAAATTCAAAGTGTATAATAGAGGTGAAGAATGTAGCAATATTTTTTGTATTTGAATATTTTAAATATAACTGCCATTTTAATGCTTTATTTTGAATACAAAAAAGTTATTAATAATAAATATTTGCTTTTTCGTAAATACTTCTTTAAATATTAGTCCTACACTTACCATTCTTACACATTTCTTGTTGAGCATTTAAATACCTGTCAATTAACCACCTCACTCGTCTAAATGGGTAAGTAGTTATGGAGTAAATCAATAAAATCTGATCAAAGACGTCTTTGTGACGTCATATAGTTGTGTCATTCCAATAGTTGAGAAAGTGACACCACTGAATAAGATGGTACCACTTGTTGGTATAATACGACTCAGTCCTACGAAAATCGTTATTTGACGATTTTATTTAACTTCGCCTCCCTACTAATAGGTTGAAATGCGCCTCGTCGCTCGTGATGATATTTAAAGGAAAAACACTCTCTTCGCCGTCGAGGCCTAGGTAGGCTAGGCTCAAATTTACGCGGAATTGGCGGTCTGCCGAAAATAACTTATGCCCTGTTTGTACTTTATACGGTAACATCTTCAAATCTATCATTTGCTGTAAAGACCGTCTTCTGATGCCCAATTGCGTGACCCGCCATCTAGTTGATGTTTGAGGATCCTCTTGGAAATCTGCAGCCACAGCAGCGATATTGTTTACCAAACGGCTATTCCAAGGTTGGCGCTACTGGACGTTTTGCACACGGTTCGGCGACGCCACTCGGTTTTGCATTCTGACTAATTGCTGAAGGAGTCTGGAGACTATGGGAATATACTTATTTATTTATTTATTTATTTATTTTCAGGAAAACCAACAGCTAATTATAATTTAACAATGCCGGAGTAACATAGCAGAGAGCCAATTAAAGGTTTTCACGTTTAAATAACGTTGTAGAAACATATGTGATCTTTCAATTAAAGCTGTCGATTAAGAATGCATCAAAAATTATTCAACAATTAATGCAAAAAAATTCACTGTTCAGCCGCTGCCTAGCTGAGTTAACACTCGTACAGAATAGATCAAAGTCAAAGCGTTTAATCATTTTGACAACGTAATTGATGAGTTTGCGACAGTCAAATCGAGGAAGATCAATTTATAGTAGAAATCCAATTCATATATACTACACATACACACTCACGGACCAGTACAATAAATGAATGAATTTAGTTTGGTATGTATAGAATTTAGTTTTTATTAGTATTTAGTATACTGTCTGACCTGTTGTCACGCCATTCTTGAAACGACCTTTAGGCCACCCGATCCCTAGTGGTATGACGGGCAAAGGACGCCCAGGTCCGCCATAAATTCTTATTGAATTACCGCTGAAATACAACAGTTAGAGTCCGCGTAACGACTTCGGTCCTGTAACCAGTTGCAGTGGCGTAGCTAGGGTAATTTGCGCCCGGGGACAAGACACAAAATCTGAGCCCCTTCTCGTATCAAGAGTCTGAAGACTCACTGGGGTCGGAGTCCCAAAAAAAAAAAAATTTTCAGTTTATATTATGGAACGCCGATTTGGTAAAAACTAAAGTCCTATTATCCCATTACAATTTAATTGTATTCAGAAAAAAATTATATAAAATATGGTTCATAAATACAATAGAATAAAAACTAAACATTCTTTTTATGGACTGAAACAATTTACTTAATAAACACTAAATTACTGGAATAAATAGTAATTAATTATTAAAATTACTAAATACTAATAAAAACTAAATTCTATACATACCAAACTAAATTCATTCATTTATTGTACTGGTCCGTGAGTGTGTATGTGTAGTATATATGAATTGGATTTCTACTATAAATTGATCTTCCTCGATTTGACTGTCGCAAACTCATCAATTACGTTGTCAAAATTAATAGAATCAAGGGTTTGTCTTTCGATGCTAAGGAGTGCAAGGTCACTCAGACGATCTTGTCCCATTGAAGTACGTAAATATGATAAAATAAGCT
Organism: Micropterix aruncella; assembly: GCA_944548615.1. Taxonomy (NCBI): domain Eukaryota; kingdom Metazoa; phylum Arthropoda; class Insecta; order Lepidoptera; family Micropterigidae; genus Micropterix; species Micropterix aruncella. The sequence goes on from OX155967.1 coordinate 32,421,787, forward strand.
ATAGTTTGCTGAAAGACCTCTCACAACTTGCAATTGAAACAGAAATTGTTAAAAGAATTTGCAGTGAAATACGCATATTCGGAAACACATCATCTCCATATGATACAATAAAACCAAGAAGGTCTAAAGGAGTTTCTGGTAGAATTTCAGTCCGGGTATTGAGCAGCATTTCGCAGTCTCCGATTTCTGTTAACAATTCGTGACCATTGACGTCGGTGTCGTAGAAATTTCCAAAATCTAAACAATTTTGATGTGAAGTGAATCGATGTTTGTCTCAGCCAGAAGACTTTTTACGTCTAGCAGAAATCCAAATTTGGTATTAAGGTTTTTTAAACGTAAAAACCGTACTGATATTTCTTGTTGAATTCTATCAATTACGCTTTTTAATATACGTGCTTTAATATAGGCTTTTTAATATAAGGTTGTTATGTCACTTATTTTTTGAACATTCGAGATTTTTAATTTTTCGTTCAACATGTCACGTTTTAAAATACATTCATTTTTATAAAATTTAAATACAAAAGTTAGTTTAAATCGATCCTCATTTTGGCGCCCCCTAAGCTGTGGCGCCCAGGGACATATGTACCCCCCTGCCCCCCCCTAGCTACGCCTCTGACCAGTTGAGAGAAAGGAGGTATCCTGATGGTTACTTCGAGACGGAGATATCCTTCCCAAACCGGTAGACAGAGAGCAGGGCTGCTCGCTGGGTACCTTTCACTGTGCGTCGCCGTGAGGCGTTGGCCTCTGTCGGGCATGGTGGCATAGCTAGACACTAGATTTATGTTGTCTTTAAATCTTCTACGCTCATATCAAGGTTGAAAAAACGATCGCATATCGATATACCAGCCTGGGGTGAAGGGTTTGCCCGTTGTATTCGACACCGCCTCACTGGCCACATCTGCAATTGTGGTATGTTGAGTATGGTGGGCCAAAAAAAATATTTTAAAAAAATGTATAATACCGTGGAAAAGTTTTGAATTAGCAAAACCAAAAAGGGGATAAAAAAAAAATAAATCCTTTTCTAAAAATCGTGCATGTGATCAAAAAATTGCCAATATTTGGCAAAATCCACATTTTAAGGACATTTTTTAATAGCTCAAGTTCGCTACGATATTTTTAACGGCTCAAGTTCGCTAACGATATTTTTAATAGCTGCAAGTTTTTAATAGCTCAATAGCTTTAGCTTTTATATTTATTAAGGTAATACGCACTAAATAATGAATCTGTTAATCATATTAACCCATTCCAGCCTACTGGGTATTTAAATACCCAAAAAAGTGTTGACACCTAAAAAAATCTAGTGTGGAATAGGTGAGAGATATCGTTGCATTTTGTTTGTTTTTATAAAGGCACAGAATGGGCCTAAAAAATAAATAATAGAACGGCATAATTTTCAGCGGTTTACCTTTGTTATTTTACAGGTAAAAGTCGCGCTTTTTTTTTTGTCTGGAAGTGCTCAAGAAAAGTGCTGCCAAATATAGGGAAATGGGTAAAACAAAAAACGCTCACCCTTACCAGATAGCTTTAGGTGTTCTCTAAGTAATAAAGAAAAACCAAAAGCGATATGTCAATACACCTGGCTGTCAAACCAGGTCTAATGAAAATGGTACTTTAAATACCCAACAGTCCATGGTGTATACCAAAATATCTATTTTTTGCAATATGAAAAACAATCTTTTGGAGTGAATAAAAGCTCATTTAAATCTGAATTGTTTTTATTTTCTTGAGGAAACATAAAGAGATATGTTATTTAGCCTTAGCAATCTTCATATTATCTGATGCAACACCGTTGTGGTAATCCAGGAAGCAAGGAGCGGGTTGCAAGTTAACCTGGCCCTTCAAGCAACCATATTCAGTTTTGCCACTGCATTGCGGACAACGGCGACGTGTATTGAGTTTTCCGATAAAATGATCGATATGATCGTAACGCATTACCAGTTGTGCCCCGGAAGTTGACGTTCTACCCGGATGATGATAATTGTTGTTCTACCCGAAAGATGACAATAACCATGTGTTTGCGGCAAGGTGTGGTAAACGGTTATATACAACACGCCCAAAAATGTTTTCATTTCTGCAATTGATGCAATGAATAATGGACAATTGTTGGCCGAAGCATATTGGTTGGTGGAAGTGACCAACAGGTTCAACACGTCCTCGTCGATGAATATTTCGCAAGCTGCGCAGGATTCATGGCACCAATCTGTTGATACAACGCTTTTTATGAAGTGGCCGTATCATCGAATGGAATCTTATCGAATTGATAATTTGCAACCGAGACCATTTTGGTTTTATTGCTTCATCGATTAGGGATTGCTTCGGTGCCTTCCTTGATTTCAGTGTTGATTTACGGCCACGACCACTAGATGTTGAAGCCACTGCCATACCATCTTGTTCTTCTTGTTCAAGGTTCGGTTCATTTACGACATCTGTATCATCATCACCACAGCCCGATGGTATGTGTTCGTTCGTGTCATCGTAATTACATTCGATTTCGAATTGTCCGGCAATCTCACGAGGCATCTCCAGTTCATCTTGCAACAATTGAAAATTGTCGTCCAATTCTCCATTGTCACTAACAGAATCGACCGCATCGGGTACTGTTATGACAATATTAACGACGTCTGCGTGTTGGCCAAAGTTATATTCTACATCACAATCTCCATCAGACCAATTATCCAAAATAGCTTGCAGCTCGGTAGCAGTAAGAACTTTCTTTCGACTAACCATTCTGAATCTTTACGAATCAAAGCTGTCAGGGTGTTCTTTATACAAATAATAACCTTAAAATGCACACGGTATATGTTAAAAGATATATCAAAGTGAAAGCAGTTACTACTTCTTCTTCTTCTTTATTATTATATGGCAATCCACCAAAGTGTAGGTGATTTATGCCAGTCGTCAAAACGAACACACCAGGGCCTGTCGGGTATTTAAATACCCATGTCATATATCAGTTGTGTTGACAGATAAAAAAATTTTTTTTTTTTGCTGTCAACTTCTATGGACCCTGGACACACATATCAAAATTTCATCAAAATCGTACGAGCCGATCTATGGGCAGGCTTTAATGGGTTAAACAGCAGCTCGCCTCGATGAGACTGACTTAACATGGAACAGTTGCAGATGAGAGCGACCTCAGAATAGCCTTTTGGTTAAGAATATCGCTGCTGTGGTTGCAGATGTCCAAGAGAATCCTTAAACATTAACCAGACTGTCGGCCAAGCAATTGGGCATCAGCAGACGGTCTATACAGCAAATATTGGTCATTGATATTTTCATATAAATTACAAACAGTGCATCAGTTATTGCCTGGAGACCTCAAATCTAGCATACATTAGATCCAAGCCCTCGCAGGCCTCGACGGTTAAGAGAATAGTTTTCCTTTGAAAATCATCATAAATAAAACATGTTATAGAAAATAGAAATGCTGTGATCTTTGTAACAAACAACTACAAAATGTTGATATATTCAATACATCAATTAGTGCATACAAGTAATCAGTATCTAAAATCGTGTAAAGCGATTTGTGTTGAAACAGTATTATCAATTGTACTTCCTTAGGATAAGGGATTCTGCTTTCAATTTTATTTACTGTGTATATTCTACCATCTATTACTTTAATTTTTGTATTTTAGAAACATTATTCTACTACATACGAAAATACTAATTACTACATAGAACATAAGAACATTACATTCATACTACAGATAAAACTATTCATTTACTACATAGGAATATAGAATATACTTTAGTACATAGATACAATATAATATAAAACATATACGTCTCTCTTCGCCCTCTCTCGCTTTCCTTCTCTCTCTCTCTCTCTCTCTCTCTCTCTCTCTCTCTCTCTCTCTCTCTCTCTCTCTCTCTCTCACACACACACACACACACACATACACACATAAACCTTCACCTTTACTCTTTTAACAAACATTCATATAGTCACACAATTCTCAATTCAGATGTATATACATATGTTTGGTAATAATAAACGGGCACGAAACTACGAAAATTTACTTGAATTAAAATAAATACAAATTTGTAATTATCAGGAAATCCCTAACCGGTTTTATATATTAGAAGATATAATATATTATTATTCTGAATAGTAGGTCATACTATGTGTTTTCTTTATTAATTTAATTAAGTAAATAAAAGTTATCGTTTATGGGGCATTAAAAATCGAGTGTAATTCACGAACAGCCATTAAATTGTTTGTCACGATTTGTTTGGCGATTAGATATGGTTAATTTTCCGATATATATACATATATATATATACATATATAATGTCTTTGTGATTTTTAAGTTACACATTCATTATTTCTAGATATAATGTCTAATACCTGTCTGAAGTCATCATGTAGTGGATGTACTTTAGGCCCAATTGGGCAGTTGTTTACATCGCTAATACAGGTCCTGTTCGCTGCTCAATGTATGATCACTGAGAATTGGTCACCAGTTGCTTCAAATTACATTCAAGGTATGCTAAAGCCTTAAAACCTAACCTACCAAAAATCATTTTATAAAAAAATAGACAATTGAACAGGGATCTATATATTTATTTATTTTATCCATTATTCAAATATAATATACGAATAATCCTTATCCTAATACAAACACATTTTTCAATAAGTGTGCATAATCTAGACCTTGTTCAGAAAAGACACTCAACTCTTTGTATGTTTTGTCACCTCATTAGGAATTAACCTGTGTTAAGGTGATACTGACATATCACTGATACTTTAGGTATTTTTTGTTGAGAGGGCAAGTCTCATCTGTAACGGTAGTAAAATAAATGTTTAAAAAAATTAATGCTTCGTCTCAATTGGAGGCATTTTGTGTTGCAAAAGGATTAGCTTCATTTTTGAGATATATGGATGAATAGTGATCGTTAGTCGACTGCAAAAGGACCTTTAAACTTACATTGCACCGTCGAAAGTCGTGCACATCCGTAAGTATATCTCATTCAAATATTAGCATTTCCCGATCCAAGCTGGGATTTCCTTCGCTGCAAGCGGCTGTTGGTCCAGTACGCGGGTTGGAGGTACAAATAAATCCTGTTTACCGATGAAAAATTTTTCACGGCGCAGGAGAAGTTCAACATGCAGAATGATAGGGTGTATGCACACTCATCTATAGAGGCCTCCCAGGTCATTCCACGGGTCAAGAAAGGCCACCATCCGGCTTCAGTGATGGTTTAGTTGGGTGTCGCCTATGATGGCACCACAAAGCTCCATTTATGCGAAAAAGGCGTGAAAACTTCAGCTATTGTTTAGCAACGAACAATCTTGAATCATGTTGTGAAGCCTCTTAACCAAACAAGGTTTTTGAACCAGCATTGGATATTCCAGCAAGATTCGGCGCCGGCACACAAGGCCATAACCACTCAACGCTGGCTGCAGCGCCAAGTACCAGCATTTTTGTCACCAGATGATTGGCCTGCTGGCAGTCACGATCTGAGCCCGCTTGATATAAGATATAGGTTGTTTTGGAGGACAAGGGGTGCCACAGAAGATACAGCAACATCGAAGCCCTCAAGTCTGCCCTGGTCAAAGCAGAGAGCAGTTTCCCTGTATATGAACTGCGTATTTCGATCGACGACTGGCCGAACAGACTCAAGGCCTGCATTAAGTTCAAAGGCGGCCACTTCGAATGATACAATTTTTTTTATAAACCTATGAAGAATAAAAATTTGGAAAAGAAATGTTACGTCGTTATGTTTTAATTTCCAAAACTTTGTTTAACAGTATTTATGAAAGGACTATGTATATGTATATATATATATATATATATATATATATATATATATATATATATATATATATATATATATATATATATATATATATATATATATATATATATATATATATATATATATATATATATATATATATATATATATATATATATATATATATATATATATATATATATATATATATATATATATATATATATATATATATATATATATATATATATATAGATATATATATATATATATATATATACATATATATATATATATATATATATATATATATATATATATATATATATATATATATATATATATATATATATATATATATATATATATATATATATATATATATATATATATATATATATATATATATATATATATATATATATATATATATATATATATATATATATATATATATATATATATATATATATATATATATATATATATATATATATATATATATATATATATATATATATATATATATATATATATATATATATATATATATATATATATATATATATATCTATATATATATATATATATATATATATATATATATATATATATATATATATATATATATATATATATATATATATATATATAGAAATATTTGATAGTTTTGTGTATATATTCTTTTTAGAATTGATCAATAAGATGATTATAAAGTAAATAATTATAAAAGCCACTTACATCGTGACGAAGGATTCCCTTGATCGGATTCGGGAATGCTTTAGGTGTTAACGAGAATGATGAATGCCTCTCACTTGCGGAAAGAGGAGTAGGTTTAAGTAAAATTGTAAAATGGTAAAAGTAAAATGTAAAATTGTAAAAGTTGTAAAATGGGCCCAACTTAAACCTACTCCTCTTTCCGCAAGTGAGAGGCATTCATCATTCTCGTTAACACCTAAAGCATTCCCGAATCCGATCAAGGGAAT